>JAULBM010341671.1:0-12554 GCA_032357055.1 Geukensia granosissima
GAGTTGCTTACCCTTCCGGACCACCTTAACTCACCCTGGTTTTTGGTTCGTGTTACTCCAGCTTTAGTTTTCAGTGTAGTGTTGTGTGTTCTATGTTTTTCTTTCATTGCATTTTGTTGGCCATGGTCTTGTCTGTCTTCCGACTTAATGATTTCTGTCTGACCATTTTGTATCTTCGAATTCCTTTATATAGAGTTTTTCTGTTACTCTGGAAACACAATCATCATTTGAAATGAAAATAATTTAATTCACTGTTAATACTTAAAAGAAAGAATACATGTGTGGAACAAATATGCCAGAAAGACACAAGTTGCATCTTTTCCGGATTGTGTACTACATAATTTATTGGTATGCTGTTGCCTTTCATTCGCTAGATTTCTTTGGGATACGAAAAAAGTAGTACTTTGCATGTCTTTCTATTATCAAACAGATTGTCATAAAATTTTACTGCGTGCGAAGCTCTTTCTGGATTAACTTTCATCGGGTACTCTCGGGACCTAATATTAGAAAACAGGGAATTACGTGTAGGAGCGCGGGGAGCCTCGAGCTCCCTACCGTTTTACAGTATTTCTGTGGTAAGTCTGATAGGGTCGAATTTCTTGATAAATATTTTAAAAATATTATAAGAATTAACAATTTACATTCCAACATACATTCCAGTTCCAAAAAAATAATAAAACATAAAGAAAACGCAACTCAAGCACGGGAAGCTTTTTACGTTAATTTAGATAGACATTGTTGTTATGTTACAGACCAAGCTCAAAAATTGATTTTGGTGAAGATGAAAAGAAACCATTTATATATAAATTAAATGACATACATGTTCTTCATATGCGTAATTGAGATTTATAATATGATATGTCAATATATTTTATTTTCGTTTCAGTTTTGTTAACCATGTTATTATGGTAAATTATGGAAAAAATCATAATGGAATAAGATTGATTTTCTTGTCTAGGTTTGAAAAAAAAAATCTCCTCCTCAGTTTTGAACTTGTTTGAATTTCTCTATAAAGAGTTTTATTTTTCATATCGACCTTGTATGACATTTATCTTGATTAAAGTTCCCTTTACAACCGCGTATTTTAAAGAGAATATATGGAATACATGTAAAGCTTTTAGTGACCTTTGTGCGACTTAAACTTTGCCCGATCGATTAGTAGGCGATCTATGAGAATCTGCGTAAATTGTACGGTGTGCTTGTCGTGTGATATAAATCAGACTATTATAATATTTGATAATATATAATTAATTAGCGATATGGGTATTTTTGCTAAGAAACAAGAGCTTATAACCAAGAGATAAGTTTCTTAAAGAACTTCTGAGACCTCACCAGGAGACCACAGTGATCTTTGGTCGATTCTCCGGTAATCTTTTCGATGATTTGGATACTTCCATAAATAAGTCTAGAAAGTTTATTCGATCTTTATACCAAAATATAAAACTCTTAATTATGGATGAATTTAACTATACTTGCCTTGATGAATTACAGCAATTTTATGTTTTTGCATAAAATTATACTTGAATTGACATAGCATTTTCTCATTTACTGTGTGAACTTTGTTGTTTATGTCACCACATTTCTATGGAATTGTCAATATACATCATTCCATTTCGGGAGATTTAGAGATTTTCACAAGAAGTGATTTCCCTCCTTGCTGTTGGCCTTGTGTCTTGTAGAGACCTCTAGCTTTGTAGAATCCCTCTGGTTTTCTCGTGATTGTAGTGCAGTCTCTCTGACATTTACTCCACATCATTTCATTTTTCACACTTTTATATTTGAGGAATTCTTTTATTATATACTTATTATTTTTTTTTATTGTTTTCTGACAGAATTGATATTTATGGATCTAACCGCCACCAAAACCATAGCATTAGTACACTAGAACAGAGTCTTCAAGATCATTTGTAATCTATAGGTTAATATATGTGTCCGTGGAGATCTTTTAAAATGAATCTTTGTGACATTTACCCTTTAACTGAACATGAAAAGTTATGGTGTAAATATCCAACCACGAGAAAAACAGAGTAATTTTGTTCGCTTTCATCTTAGAATGCTTTATTTTTGATGAGTTTATAGTTGTTGGACGTTAATTATACGTGTTTTAAACGGTCCTTTGATACCTATATGAGTTCAACATGTAAATTTTTACCAACCTACTGTTCAACATGAACATTTAACAAACTCCATAATTGCGAAAGTTGCGATGCTGGTGATAATGCGAGTTTTAATATTGCGATTTAGTTAATTCTGTAACAGAAAACGACTAGCAAAATTTCAAATATGAGTTCTAATTATTGCAATTTGCATACTGTCGAATTATTCGCAATAACGAACTCATCGCAATAATTTCTGAATTAACAGTATGTTATGGTAAAGGTACGATCAAGATCAATGATCAAAGAATTATTTTTTTTCATTAAGTCCGGCATCAGAATATTAATTGTGATAACCATCCCCCCTCAGAGTTAAACGGTCGTTCCCTTAACATTTATATATAATCCAGAATTTTACAAGAATTAGTTAATCTAAATGTATTAAGGGGCGAATCCTTTATTTTCGTATTAACATAATTCATGCTGTTAAGCTGTGTGGGTCTTTTCTTTTTCATTGTAAGCTGTGTGGGTATTTTCTTTTTCACTGTTAGCTGTGTGGGTCTTATCTTTTTCATTGTAAGCTGTGTATAGGTCTTATCTTTTTCATTGTTAGCTGTGTGGGTCATTTCTTTTTCACTGTAAGCTATGTGGGTATTATCTTTTTCATTGTTAGCTGTGTGGGTATTTTCTTTTTCACTGTTAGCTGTGTGGGTCTTTTCTTTTTCATTGTAAGCTGTGTTTGTCTTTTCTTTTTCATTGTAAGCTGTGTGGGTCTTATCTTTTTCATTGTTAGCTGTGTGGGTCATTTCTTTTTCACTGTTAGCTGTGTGGGTCTTTTCTTTTTCATTGTTAGCTGTGTGGGTCTTTTCTTTTTCACTGTTAGCTGTGTGGGTCTTTTCTTTTTCACTGTTAGCTGTGTGGGTCTTATTTTTTTCATTGTTAGCTATGTGGGTCTTTTTATTTCATTGTAAGCTGTGTGGGTCTTATCTTTTTCATTGTTAGCTGTGTGGGTCTTTTCTTTTTCACTGTTAGCTGTGTGGGTCTTATGTTTTTCATTGTTAGCTGTGTGGGTCTTTTTTTTCATTGTAAGCTGTGTGTGGATCTTTTCTTTTTCATTGTTAGCTGTGTGGGTCTTTTCTGTTTCATTGTAAGTTGTGTGGGTCTTTACTTTTTTATTGCTAGCTGTGTGGGTCTTTTCTGTTTCATTGTAAGCTGTGTGGGTCTTTTCTTTTTTATTGTTAGCTGTGTTGGTCTTTTCTTTTTAATTGTTAGCTGTGTGGGTCTTTTCTTTTTCATTGTTAGCTGTGTTGGTCTTTTCTTTGTCATTGTTTGCTGTGTGGGTCTTTTCTTTTCATTGTAAGCTGTGTGGGTCTTTTCTTTTTCATTGTAAGCTGTGTTGGTCTTTTCTTTTTCATTGTAAGATGTGTGGGTCTTATCTTTTTCATTGTAAGCTGTGTGGGTTTTTTTCTTTTTCATTGTAAGCTGTGTGGGTCTTTTCTTTTTCATTGTAAGCTGTGTGGGACTTTTCTTTTCATTGTTAGCTGTGTTGGTCTTTTCTTTTTCATTGTAAGCTGTGTGGGTCTTTACTTTTTTATTGTTAGCTGTGTGGGTCTTTTCTTTTGTATTGTAAGCTGTGTGGGTCTTTTCTTTTTCATTGTTAGCTGTGTGGGTCTTTTCTTTTTCATTGTAAGCTGTGTGGTTCTTTTCTTTTTCATATTTAGCTGTGTGGGTCTTATCTTTTTCATTGTAAGCTGTGTGGATCTTTTCTTTTTCATTGTAAGCTGTGTGGGTCTTTTCTTTTGTATTGTAAGCTGTGTGGGTCATTTCTTTTTCACTTTTAGCTGTGTGGGACTTTTCTTTTCATTGTTAGCTGTGTTGGTCTTTTTTTTTTCATTGTTAGCTGTGTGGGTCTTTACTTTTTTATTGTTAGCTGTGTGGGTCTTTTCTTTTGTATTGTAAGCTGTGTGAGTCTTTTCTTTTTCATTGTTAGCTGTGTGGGTCTTTTCTTTTTCATTGTAAGCTGTGTGGGTCTTTTCTTTTTCATTGTTAGCTGTGTGGGTCTTATCTTTTTCATTGTAAGCTGTGTGGATCTTTTCTTTTTCACTGTTAGCTGTGTGGGTCTTTTCTTGTTCATTGTAAGCTGTGTGTGGGTCTTTTCTTTTTCATTGTAAGCTGTGTGGGTCTTTTCTTTTTCACTGTAAGCTGTGTGGGTCTTTTCTTTTTCATTAATAGCTGTGTGGGTCTTTTCTTGTTCATTGTAAGCTGTGTGTGGGTCTTTTCTTTTTCATTGTTAGCTGTGTGGGATCTTTTCTTTTTCATTGTAAGCTATGTGGGTCTTTTCTTTTTCATTGTAAGCTGTGTGGGCCTTTCTTTTTCATTGTTTGCTGTGTAGGTCTTTTTTTTCATTGTAAGCTGTGTGGGTCTTTTCTTTTTCATTGTAAGCTGTGTGTGGGTCTTTTCTTTTTCATTGTAAGCTGTGTGGGTCTTTTCTTTTTCATTGTTAGCTGTGTGGGTCTTTTCTTTTTCATTGTAAGCTGTGTGCGTCTTTACTTTTTTATTGTTAGCTGTGTGGGTCTTTTCTTTTTTATTGTAAGCTGTGTGGGTCTTTTCTTTTTTCGTTTTCGTTGTAAGCTGTGTGGTTCTTTTCTTTTTCTGTGTTTCCTGAAGAATGTCATGACAGCAATTTTCATTCAACACTGTTATTTTTCAATATAAGTCGGCTTATTTGATAGAGAATGTATGTATAATCTTATAACAATTGACGCGATGAATATTTTAAAAACAGTTGAATGCTACACATTCAATTTTGAAGAAAGAAAATGGAATATATATCAGAAAGATACAATCGTTAATGTAAAAACAATTAGATTATTTAAGAACGTTCCATTAAAGAAAATACTTTTAAACGGCTACTACCTGACTTTGGATTTTACATTATTTTACTGCTAAAGAACTCGGATAGCAAAATCACTTTCTAGATTGAATTAAACTACTTGTCAAACTCTGAAACATTTAAATGTCAAAGTATTTAGATGTAAAACAATTTGTATGTTAATAAAAATTGTAACGATCTTCATTTTTAAACAGAAAAAAATGTCAATCTTTTTGCCTTTTTGTGAAAAAATAATTGCATAAAGATGTTTTTCTTTGCTTATTAGTTTCTCTGAAAATATATAACACGAAGAACCACATGGGTTGTTTACATACTCTGGCGGTCAAGGTCCGTGGTATGTCTTCTTCCTGTTTGCAGAGATATTTATTGAATTTTCGATCTGTAAAATTTTCCTTAAAGATTTTTCGGCTTGTGTGTGTTGGATTAAATTGATGTTTTTTGTTCTGATGCTTTATCAGGGTGAAATATACCGTGTCTTCCCTTTCAGGTCCGTCATATGTCTACTTCCTGTTTTCCGGAGTCCTATAGACACTGTTCTTTATATTGTGAATTTTCATTAATTATCTCAAATTAACACTGGAATATAAATAGGACGGATAACAAATCATCTAAAACACAATACAAACTCATTATGTAAAAAGAAATGTAAACTTTGCATCTCATATTAAGTAATATCAGACAATTTTTTAGTCCTTCTTTTGTACATGCTGTACCCGTAACTTATTTTGCTATTATAATTTTGCCGCCTTTGATAAATAAATTTGGTTGCGGTAATAATAAGTTATCTTACATTTCGCACACTTAACGTTTTGTTTTAAAACCATGCTAATTGTTTACAATATACACTGGTCCATTTCGATCATTATTATCTTAGGTTATAAAAATACCAACCGTGTTATGAGATTATTGTACATATCTTTTTCTGATCTGTCTGTTTTTATTTATTTAAGTGCTTCTGTTGCAAACACAGTCACGTTATATACATCCGATATATTAAGGTGACTATGTTTGCAACAAAGATGTAGTTATGTTAAACTGGTAGATATATTATGTAATTTACTGTTAGGAGGTTTGGTGAAGTTCCGTGATTTTATAAATTATTTAGACAAAAAAATAACATATAAATGTAACATTTACTTAACTGTTGATAATGGAGGCATCTAAAGTTTTTCTATCAATATTTTTTTTCATGTTTTTTCTCATTTCTGACTAGTGTAATAGTGGCGCAATGTGTATGTTTTTCTAAAGTGCAAAATAGAGGTCACTCCATCCGGGTGCGACGCATTGTGTTTTTACGCATTTTAGCAAGTATTTTTTGTAAAATCTGTTTAATATCAATATCGGAATAGAATAGGTCATCCTAACTGCTGCATTGCTGTTAAAGTCGATTGTTGTTCCACATCTTTAAACAGCTCATTTTGAGTGGTTAGTAGGCGGCCAGTTACAAGGCTAAATTTTCCGCCCCTATCGAACCCGCAATTTTTCCAGTCTTAAAGTCCCTCCCTTACCTGTCCCTTGCTCACAGTCTGCATATTGACTTATTGTTTAACTTGTTTTTGTCCTGAATATGCACGAAATATTTTCCATTGGACGTTAAACAACAATCAATCAATCTTTTCATAAAAGACATTTGCTTTGCATTTTTTAATGCTTCGTGTTCCACTGTATAGTGTTTGAGTGCCAAATAAACTTTTGAAGTTTAGAAAATATTTTTCAAAATTTTGTGGCGAACGTTCCTGATGAACGTTAATCCAGAAAAGCGCCTCGTACGCAGTGTAGTTTAGCCATGCATTTTCAATTGTTGCTTTTTTTTCTATTTTGTTGTCAATCTGCTTGATTAATGAAAGAAAATCAAGGCACTATTTTTAAGAATTTGTTTCGTTCCCCACGGAAATCTAGTGAACTAAAGGCAACATTTTACAAGAAATTATGCAGTGCATAAGGGTTGTCTCCTTCTGGCATATATTCAATATTCTTTCTTGTAAATATATAAATTTCTTTTATGAAAGCAATTCTCATTACGTGTTGTTGTATTTTTCATCAATTTCTACCGGTTCGTGACTTTGAAGATGTTCCAAATTTTAATGCAACAAAATATTTTAATTCACTACCGTTGAATCGGGTAACACTATTTGTAACATGATAGGACAGAAAACTGTGTTATATTAAGAAAACTTATGATTCCCTTTTTGGTTTTATTATTTCCGCAATCAATTGCTATCATTTCATTTGTATCAGTTGATGACGTCGAACGATTCTTATTTCTTCTAATATTCTACATAACTGCCATTCGATCTAGTATTCTATACAGTGATAATTAGTAAGACGGAAGGATCTAACTAATTATTTTCAAATCATAGATCATTCCATAATTGTACTCCAGGGACCATGCACCAAACAGAAGTCACATAAAAGGGTGAAACAATGCCAAATAATAAGAAAACACACAAAATACAAACTTTACATTGTTGAATAAATATGAAAAATTTTTCCCATGTTATGTTTACATTTCAAGGAGTAACCTATCATCCGTAATATTAGAACTTAAAGATAGAAAGTCCAAGATCTAAACGTAGAAAAAGAAGCATTCAAAACTGAAATGGGAAGCCAAATTCGACCGCAACAACTAAGCGGAGTACTTTTCGAGGCCTTTTCGTAACAAATGCAGCAAATTTCCGATTATTAAATTTCATGTTGGACAACTCTGACAACAAGGCTGGTGAACCCTCGGGTGTCTGATTCACCAGCAGAGGTATCGACACAGTTCTTTAAAAAAATTATCCAATATTAAATAAATAGGGAAATTTTTCGAAAGCCATATGTACATTTCAAGAATTAACTTGTCATCAGTAGCATTAGAACCAAAATACAGGAAATCTGAGATATAAACATAACAAAGTAGCACTTAAATAAAAAAACTTGTCGTAAGATGTCATCAGCGACAGCAAACTACAATAACATGTATTGAGGATGTTTAAATGAAAATAACGTTTGATAGCACGGTAACCCGTCTTTTTCTGTTGAGTAATTCGGTAAGAAAGCTGCCATCAAGTCAGAAAATGAATATTGCCCTGACAAACAAGGGGTAAATAGATAAGGAGATAAATTCCTTGATGAGGCTGACTTGGTCAGAAATTAGTAAACTTTATAAGATATTTTTTATGACAGTGCTTTGTGCATGTCCATCGTCAGATATTATACGTAAATACTACGCTGTCAGGCGAGACGAAACTTTGCAATATTTCATAAAAAAGGTTGTGGCATGATTGTACATGAGACAGCCATCCACCAAATGGCAGTCGAATTCAAACTTCTACAGGTCCCACTACGGCCTTCAATAATGAACTAGAGACCATACCATAAGTGGCAAAGTATCAAAATATAGGTTAAGATGGACAAAATCAAAGAAAACAAAAGCTGCAACCGACGAACCATAAATATCAGAAAGTCAACAAGACTAGAGAGTACCTCAATTACACTTAATAAACTTAACACAAATACATGCAAAAAGATACATCTCTAATGAATGCTCGCAGTTAATGCTAGCAAGCACAGGTTGAGATCCCTGATGATAAAACACCAAGCCTCTAAACACAATATGTCGTTAAACACATTATGTCTGATGATTAAATACTGTGTTGTCAATAACCATGGACCATCAAAACAATTTTCGATGTTGATAAGTTTGTTGAACGAAACGGTGGGATTCAAGAAATCATTTTTAAATTTTTAAGCTTAATATATAGGATGAGATATACCTTTTCGTATCAAAACTCACATTTGCAGCGGTATTTTAGTATTAAATCTTTGTAACGGTTATACAATAAAAGCTTGTGATATATGTAACCCTGTTTCAAAAGTTTACCAACGATGATTAAATTAAGAAACTTTGGTGCAAACAGAGGCAAAGTCACCATCAGGAAAAGGAAAGTTATCGTTAGGAAAATCGTGCTATCATGTTTGATGATGTTCAACAAGTATATTTGTTATAAGAGATTCCATTAAAAAGTAATAGAACAGCCAGACTTAATACCTCACCATTAAGCTTTTCTCATCTCTTCGCGTCCGTCGTCCGTCAGTCTTCTGTTGTCCGTCCGTCTTCTGTCAACAATTCACATTTTAATCTTCTCATCTGAATCCACTGAGCTAATCTCAACCAAACTTTCGTGGAATGGCTCTTTGCTGGTCCCCTTTCAGAATTGTATCCTAGGTCCCATTATGGCCACAGCTACAAAAATAGAAAAAAGGGGTTGAATTCTTAAAGCTCTTCTCCTCCAAAACTGTCAAGCCAATTTATATTATGCCAAACTTTGGTGAAATAGTTTTTGATGATCGTCATTTTGTATCCAATGACCCCACCCGCAAACCAAGATGGCCTCTACAACCGAACATAGTTTAACATTGGACCCTATGGAAAATTCAGTAAAACATCTTACTATCTGGAACTACTTGTTTTATTGGAACCAAACATTGGTGGAATGGTCACTAGATGAGTCACTTTCAGAATTGTATCCAATTACTCAACCCTACAACCAAGATGGCCACCATAGCCCAAGGTAGTTTAAAAAGGAATCTTATTGGAAATTTATTCAAAATCATTCTCGTCTGGAAATATTGTTTGGTGGAATGGTCCTTAGATAGGTGTGTTTAAGAATTACATACAATGACCCTACTAGCCAACCAAGATGGTCGCCTAAGCCGTACTTTAATTAGCATAGGACCCAATTGGAAATTCATTACGAAAATCTTCTTATCTGGAACTACTTGTTTAATTGAAACCAAACTTTGATTGAATGGTCACAAGATAAGTCCCTTTCAGAATTGTATCCGATGACCCTATCCTACAACCAAGATGACCACCATATATAGCCGAAGTTAGTTTAAAGTAGGATTCTATGGCAAATTTATTTAAACATCTGCTCATCTTAATCTACTTGCTTGATCGGAACCAAACTTTGGATGATTGGTCCCTTTAAGAATTACATCCGATGGCCCCACCAGCCAACAGAGATGACCGTCTCAGCCGAACTTAGTTTAGCATAGGACCCAATGGGAAATTCATTACAAAAAATCTTATCGTATGGAACTACTTTTTTAATTAGAACCAAACGTTTTCAGAATTGTATTCAATGACCCCACTCGCCAACCGAGATGCCGCCTTAATCGAACTTCGTTCAATGATCTTCTCATCTAGAACTATTTTCTCAATTATAGCCAGACATTGGTGATATGGTCCTTAGTTAGGTCCCTTTCAGAATTGTATCCAATGACCCCACCAGCCAACCAAGATGGCTGCCTCAGCCGACTTTTGGTTCATAAAGATCTCTAAAATATTTACGTTTAAAATTCTTTTGTCTATTACAGCTTGCTCTATTGAAACTAAAGTTAAACCGAATGGTTCCAATGTCAACTTTCTATTGGCAACTATATATTGGATTATAGCTTTCAGGTTCCTTGGAGCCTCTGGTTGAGTATCCAATTGATTCGATATGAAAACTTAATAAGCATGTGAGGTTAAGGTGTTTTAAGAGTATAAAAATCATAACTGTCTATTGTAGAAAATGGAACTGTACAGACTTTACTATAGAAGATTAGTTGATAGATGAATTTTGGTACAGACTTTAACAATAATAGTTTTAGTAGTAGTTCCCAGAACTGAGAAGTTTTCATTTTAACATCATTATACATCAGCCAATTATTATTGACTTCCAGGAAAATGAAGGCAGATTATATTCTAAAGACCACAACTACAATTAATTGCAAATATTCTCCAATCTTAACCGCGTATTATTCAGATATAATATCTGATTATATTCAGGAACAAACACGTTAAACAATCATTACAGATATAGATTCATCTTTTCTGATCAATGCAGCTTTTTACCCATTTTTCATTTAAACCATTTTTCAGTATTTTGTAACAACAGACAATCGACATTCCAATGGGCACTAATTGTGTTCCTATCCTCACCAATCTTGTTCCCCACCCGTTGGAGGCAGTTTTTTCTTCAAAAGATATCACAGATAAAAGAAAGAAAGTTAGCACAACCTTTTAATTTCAGCTTCTTGTTTGAAGTTGATATTCTTTCAATGAACAATGCACGATTCGATGATTATCTTCACCTCATTGTTAAGCTTGAAATTAAAGACAACAAAGGCATACCTGCCATAGAGCTTGATATTCATCTCAAATGTGACAATAGATGAAGGCGTCACCAAAAATAACGTGACAAATGTGATGACTTCAACGTTCCAATAGTCAATTCCGTTCATTAACAGTTATATTCCAGCTGCCTCGGCTCAAGCGTCTACATTTTTCAAAAGCATATGTCTAATACAGCGAAATTCTAGACAAAGCTTGGAAGGTAGCACAAAAAATGCTCAGACAGAAATATATTTCTCCTCCGTTAAAGTCATCTCTCAAAACAATTTAAAGTCGACACAACAATATCTCTCAGCTGGTATAGAATGTCCGTTTCACAGATGAAGGTTGACCATTTACTATGAAGTTGCAGAGAAAATCAGAAAAGGATGTTCGCTATCTCCACCTTGCGTTTGTGATCCCATGAAACATTTCACTTTACCTAGAATGACCAGGTAGGAAAGTGGACAATGTGATATTGTTAACAAGGCAATGACTGCTTACTCTCCCAAATCTCCTGAGTTAAACCCGGTGTTAATTGGGGCCGCATTGTTCACAGTTGTACATGTATATGTGTTAAGTTCCTTTGTGTTCCTGTTCTCGACATTAATGTGTCTGTCGGCTTACCGCTTCCTACAATTCTTATTTTACTAGTAATCATCATCTCTAACACTCGTATTTAAGTACGAACAAATCTGATAACTATAACCATGTATACTTAACTTTATTTAGAATTAAATATCCCAGTCATTGGAAAATTGAATAATTGGTAGCACTGGAGACTGGTATTTAATAACATCTGACCAAGCACTGATTATCATATCATTAATAATAAAACATTTTAAATTATGTTTAGCTTACTCGTTCGTGAAACCCTAACCTTAAACTGCTAGTGTTCTTTTGACAATTTGATCCGTATTCAAGTTTTACCCAACTCGCTTCCGATAATCAGTAATTTTGTCGTCTTGGTCGTTCTACTCAGCTTTGCTCTTCCATATGATAATTTAAAAAAGGTTTGAAATCATATCACTAATTTAATCAGCCTTCTTTACTATGCATAATAAACTGTACTATATTAACTTGTTTTATGAAAACGAGTCTCTTTTCGTGTTGAATTATTTCCCTCATCAATTCCGTCGGTTTGTGACGTACAAAGTGAAATATATATTAGAAAACAACAAAATATCCCAATTCATCACCTTTGAATTAGGTACATGTAACACTGTATTTGTTTCATGCAATAGTAATTTGTAGGACATAAAATCTATGTTATGATTGATTGATTGATTGTTGTTTAACGTCCAGTGGCAAATATGTCATGCATATTCAGGACGGAAACAAGTTACCAAACAATAAATCGATATGTAGACTGTAACAAAGGGGCCGGTAAGGGAGGGACTTTTAGACTGCCACTGGAAAAATT
>JAULBM010341682.1:0-12554 GCA_032357055.1 Geukensia granosissima
GTCTGTGATATTGATGTTTTATAGTTTAATCGTAACTTTTAAGACTATTTTTTTTTATTTGTAAATAAACCAAATTGGCCATTTAAGTATTACAATGTATATATCTTATTTTGATTTCATTTTAGTAAATATGACACATGTTCTCGCCACGATATGGCTGAAATACTGCCGAAGTGGCGTAAAACACCAATCAATCAATCAATCAAAACTCAACTCTTGAAATCACTAACAAAAAACCTTATTACTTTGTCAATGCCTTTATATTCAAGAAATAACAAGCTATTCACACACAAAAAAAATTATGATTTCACTTCAGCTAAATATTCCTCATAAGTTATAGAAGGTCCATGTTCTTCAGGTTTGTAATACTTCTTCTGGATAAATTTTCTGCCAGAATAGCCACAAACTCCCACCTCCGGTTTGTCCTGTAACAGATAAAATTAAACAGTGTAATGCCTTACTGATAAAACGAAAGGATAAACATTATGAAAAGGAAAGATACATACACTGCACCACATCTTATCAAACAAATATCAAAAGTTCAAATCTTGAGGTATCCACAAACATCCAACAGGAGTGGAATCCCAATCTGTGTGACAAGCTCTGAAAGGGCCAAGACAAAAAAATCTAGTGTAAAGAGTAAATGATAGGTAATATAACCAAATTGAAATAAATGTTCCAAAGAAAGTGAATTATCAAAACATCACAAAGTCAGGTTTTTTTGTTTAAGATTTGGGATCGGTAGCAGATCAATTAAATGGACAATGTTCATCTTTATACTTTCATGGCCAAAGAGCTATTAAATTCCTTACATTCTCTTTTAAAACTATTGTAAGTGAAAAAAAGTTAAAGGAAATTTGCTTTAAAATTATAAAGCAAAAAATACAAAAGCAGTAATCTGCATTAAAAAGGAATTTGTCATTTAAAAAAAAAAGGACATTGAACAACTTCCACCTTAAACAAATGTTTGGCTCATCCTTTTTATTTTTGACTTGATGCTTGTTCCACATGTTCAGTAAAGAGACGGAAAGAAACAATTATTCATATAAATATAGTGTGTTATTTCATTATCGAAATTCCCTGGATGGTCTATATAAACAATATGATTGCTTAATGTATCTCTTCTGTTTCTATTCTACAGGACCAGATTATAATGGCTAAATTCAGCTCCCTTGTTTGTATTCCTGGGGTCTATGCAAATTTAATTTGGCTAAATGCACCTCCCCATGTTGTATTAACTGGATTTGTGCAAACATTATGGTTTAATGCACCTCCTCTATTTGTATTCCTCAGGGCTTTGTATACATTATGATGGCTTAATGCACCTCCTTGTTTGTATTCCCCAGAGCTATGTTAACATTGTGTTGGCTAAACTTAATAATGACAAAGTCTGAAAACAGCTGATTTATATAACTTAAGGCTAGCCTAATGCACCTCAACTGTTGTAATCATCAGGTTTATGTAACTTTAAAATGCCCTAATGCACCTGAAATATTCAACTCACCAGATTTATATATACTTTTGGATGGCCTAATGCACCTCCACTGTTTGACCAGACATGGTTTGTTTCACATAGTACTATAGGATCTTCATCAATCAGATCGATGGCAAATCTTGTATTGACCTGTCAACAGAAAATAATTCCTAACAATCATGACAGTCATCTCACCCATATATTATTTCCAATTGTAAACCTGATTTAAAATGTACTTTTACAATGTACTTGCATTGGTCCTCTACCAAAACTGTGTCTGGTATATTACATGTATCAACCAAGAAAGCCACAACAGTCAAATTTAACATAAGATCCTATGGTACATTTGTAAATTTACTGAAAAATCTTCCTGTCTTAACACAATTAAGTCTATTTCAACCATTTTGAATGACTTCTCTTTAGGTGGTCCTAGAACTATACTATGGGAAATTCACATAAAAATTACATTTCTCCGATACATGTATATCAATATATTTGTACTAAGCAAATGAATGCTTTTTGAAATAGCTGCCAGGTTGATAATATTTAAAAATATCAGTTGAATACAATTTACATGTCTCCATGGTACTGAGCTGCTGATTTAATTTTATTCCAGATGCTTCAAGCATGAAAAGTGTTATAATATAAAATAACAACATGAAATGATGTTCTGTTACACAAATATAAATGTTCATGTATATACATGTATAATAAGTCTTACCAATTTCCTTCTATCAACAAAACGAGCCCTTCTAAAATCACCTTTGTCCCAGACCTGTAAAATCCACAAAAAATGATTATATAATTAGTTAACCAAGAAAAGAAAATTTATATCAACAATAACATGAGGATCAACAACTTAAGACCGGAAGTCACAGAAATCTCCTCTTCACCGTAACTTTTTTTCTTAACACAGAAATTGCTTTTTTACTTGTGACTATATACTGTGTATTTGATATATATAATGAAATGCAGAACACATGCATACTTGTAGCTTTGCAAAATTTCCTGTCAAGAGGAGGATATCCTTCTGGCTTGTTCATATGGTGTACATGCAATTATTTCCCAACATGTGCGCAGCAATGTTTTAGAGTTAAATAAGTATGTAATCCTTGTATTAATTGTAACTTCTCTCACTAAAAGACCAAGCGACTTGCAGCATTATTTAAAAATAGAAAAACAGGGGTCCAATGCCCCAAGCACCTGTGAGTAAATGCCATTTAAAGAACACCAAAAAGATCAATGACATATGTCCTTATTAAGTTGCAACTTTTTAATGAACATGTTTCAATTTTGTGAGAAGCCCAAATTTACCTTTGTTTCTAACTCAATATTTAATTCATATCCTTGCATTCATGTTTGTTGTAGAGACCAGAGGGGCCTGAAGTAAGGAAGGGTTATATTTGGTATCTTGTAAAATTTCCCTGGTATGACATATTATCCCCTTAGCTTCAGACAACTGTGCTCTATTATAATTTAACTGGGAGTGAGTTTAAGATTAAGTGCAAAATGTATCCATTTCAGACGAGATAAATTGATGATACGTGCTAGATAAAGAAGCACCCGGACTGTTCCCTTAGGAGTAATGGGACGGAATCCTAACCCTGTTTGGAGAGTATGCGACACAAGGTTAAAATGTACGTTATCGTATCAAGAAACGTCCGTCTTCGGCGAATTTTTATTGGTTGAACAATTATTTTATTAACTATTTGTACCTGTCCTGTGTGTGTTACAACATCAATATTTTTTCCATCAAATTTATCACCAACTGAACTTGAATATAGTCTAAATTTCGGTAAAATCCTATTAGAGCGGACTAACGTCCTTCCAAGGGCGGCCATTGTTGTTGTTTTGGGAGAGTTTAAAATGCGAATGTTTTCTGGATAGATTAACCTTTATTTCCGGAATGCATAGACCAAAGTTTTTGAAAACTGAGGAAAAAGTCCGACGTTATTGTTCATGTCAAAACAACAAGCTGAATTCATTCGTTTTAAATTGCTAATGCAGGCAGTGCTGCTATCTGTCTCGGACTCTTTGGGTAATTTTTTGTAGATGTACATGTAGCAAATGATAAAAAAGTATGAATATAGACGAAACTCACCCCAAGCAATTATGCAACAAAAGAAAACACAATTGAAACACTGAGATCGACTTGCCTTTAACTCTTTTGATGAAATATTTGTAAATAAACAAATAAATGATAGAATATGTCTCAAACTTTTAAAGCAAAACCAGAAAACTTTCAAGCAATCGCAATAAATGGTGAAAGTTAAGAGCAGAACATAATTTTTACATTTGAAGATAATCAAATTAAATGTGCACCTGACATGCCTGAAGTAAAGCTCCTTAGAGTCACAATAGATTTCAAATTGAATTTCATTGAACATGTATCTAACAAAAGTAAAGAGCCTGACGCTTATTTAATGTATTAAAAAGGTCAGTTTGCTCCCACAAAGCCAAAATTTTAAAAATTTCAATTTTTTTCTAGCAAACATTTTCCCGCGTTTAAATGATAATTCCAACTTAGCCAACATATATAATGTTACTACTTAGCCTGTCACAGTACATGTATTTACTACAAATATTCAGAGATTATACTTCAGTAAAATATAAACAGTCCTTTAAAAAATTATATTGAATTCGTCATTTTAAATAAGAAAAAAGGGTTTGTCAAGATTGGCAAAAAAGAAAAAAATCATTATATCCTCAAAGTTAAAAAGTTTATTTAAAAATGTAACATTTCATACCCAGTTCTAAAGGGGAAATTTCCATTAGATCTGTATGTTGGAGGCATGGAAGTAACTTTGGGTCCTACCTACATTAGATCTGTATGTTGGAGGCATGGAAGTAACTTTGGATCCTACCTATATCCCCTTTACATTTCCCATCCTGCCGTTTTTGTCGCGATTGCTTTTTTAGATGTTTCGGTCGGTTAAAGAGCTCTACGGAGCAGTTATGCTGCTTTTTATTTGTATACATGTGCCGATTCAAAATAAAGTTTTTTTGCTAATGTAATTACTTTTTTCAATATTTAAGGCAATTTGAATCCTGAGAAATTGCCGGCAACCTAGGAGCAGTATTATTTTACGTATAAGAGTTTTTTAATTTGGGGCGATAAAAAAATAGAGCTTTTCACAAGGAGTCTTCAATTGTTGAAGGCCTTGTGGAGACTTCTAGATTTATAAATTCCTTCTGTTTTTCTTGTGCTTGGAGCCCAGTCTCTCTTACATTTACCACATCCTTTCATTTTCTTATTAAAAACCAGTTATTTATATCAGCATCATTTTTTAATGACAAAAGTTTTGTATTCATGCAGATTGGAAAAGACACATTTTGGATTTTGAGGGGTTATATATACATTTCAAGAACTAACCTCTTATTAATAGCATAAGAACCACAACAGAATATGTCCGAGATCCAAACATAGTAAAAGAAGTACTCAAATCAAAACAAATAAAAAAGGTAGTCAAATTCGACGATATAGACAAATAATTAGTGTAATGACTGAACGCACGGTGTTTGGGCACTTAACGTAACGTCATTTTACCAGTAATAAAGCGTTAAATAGCGACATTTAAAAATTTTGTTTAAAATCATCTAATTTCTAATGTTATTTTTGTTTGTGTCTCACTAGTTTTGCGTTTATATAATATTTTTTGTGCGTTTGTATTTTTTTGTATTACTTTTCTACTTCACTTTTAAACGTTAACTTGAAAAAAATTTCGTAATATTTATATATATGTTGTAATATTTGAAAATTTTATATATACTTTAAAATTAAACCCTTTACCGTGAATTCTGAAATAAGTAAATAATAGAAAACTTACATACACGTCTGATGTAGTGTTATTTGAATAAATTCTAAATTGTAATTAAATTCAAAATATATTTTATTGATTCATGAGACGTTATATGCGTTTTTTATTGTGATAGACGTCGGAAATTGTCAAAAACGTGCTGATATAAATAACTGGGACAAAGTGCCTAGACACGGAAAATTTTGAATGGTTTAAAACATGAGAATCATTTGATTATAGTTTTCAGTATACTTTTTCTTTGAAAAAAACGCATATTTGAAAAATTTTTATTTGAAACATAATGTAAACTGCTTTATTCGTTTGATTATTGCATAAATTCCTAAAACAGTAAATTTTGACATGTGGGACAAAATCGCTAGACAAAGACTAAGGCGTTTTCATTTTTTACAATAGAAAAAAATCACTATATTTAATCTCAACATAAAATTAGAAGAAAAACGCCGTCTGGTTTCTTGCGTAATTGATCTTTTGTCAAGGACTTCACAAAACGTCAAATTAAGCGTTTATTGTTTAATTTTCGAATCCTACATATTTATTTTCCTATTTTTTATATACAAAACTTATATTTCAAGCTATTTTACATGAGTTTTGAGTATCTTTTGTTTTTTCTTTACTTCATGAGACCGCAAAAATACTGTGCGCTACGTCAATACGTTTCGAGTCCTTTCCGTATTTTCAGTTTTTCAGTGCTTTAGAATCTCAACAAATGCAGCAAATTTCTTTAAAACATTGTTTGATAAATTTTATGTTAGACAAGCCTGGCAAACTGGGCTGATGAATACCCTCCTACACTACAGGTCACCAACAGAGGCATCGACCCAGTGGTTTCAAAATAAAAGTTTACCAATGTTGAATGAATAGTATTAATTTTGTGAGGCTGTCAATGTTCATTTCAAGGTGTGACCTCTTATCATTAGTATTAGACCAAAACATACTCAGTCCGATATCAAAACATGGGAAAATTTTAAGTTACGAATTCTGACAACAAGATAACATGGTCCTTATATTTATTATTGGCCTGATAACGGCATGTTGTTAAAAATATTAAAAATTTTATATGGTAACATGAATATCCGGAAAACAAGACGGCGCTTCCCATATCTGTTTATGTTTTTTGTATGATATTATGGCACAAATCACATGCATAGTGTGATAGGCTGGAGGTAGGTTTAAGTCCAGTATAGAATAACCATTTGAAAGATCAAAAGAGCACAGTCCAAAGAAACAAGACAAATTTAAAACAAAGGTTTAACGAAAAAAAAAAATCGTTTAGATTACAAGGGCAAATGGTACCATTTTTATAGGAGCTAATAGGATTTTTCGGTCTTTTCACTATTAAACTGTGATTTCGCAACATTTTTTTTGAGAAGATCTGGCGTTAATCCACTTTTCATCTTTGCCATTTTCGGCATGTGTCTTAAAATGAAAAAAAAAAAAAACGGATTTACGCAACTACGATTCTTTTTTTGTTGTTGGAAATCCTACTTTTATTTCTCAAATGGTGGAAAAAACAAGACTGTATGGTTAGCAATAGTGTCATTACAATCTGATATACTCGACACTGTTGGAATTGTCCACGTTTTAATAACACACACGTATTAACAAATACAACACTTATAAACACTTATAACATACTGTTAAATAACATAGGTGTGTTTTAAGAAAACACCACGTTTCAAAGTCCCGTCTTTGAAACCACTGGGTCGATGTCTGGTGGACCACAGGTACCTGACGGTATTCACTAGCACAGTCGTCATACTTGTCTCGCATGAATTTTACACGTATTACTGTACTTAAATTTATCTTACTTGTTAAAATTTTAAAACCATGAAATTACAAAGGAGGCTTCATTCGTTTTATTGCACTTGATAGATGTCATTTTCGCTGGATAAGGCTACCAATTTCGGTTTGTTTTTGATATGAGTACTTTTCTTACTATGTATAGATCTTGATCTTCCTAGTTTTTGGTTAAATGCTGCTGATGAGGGTAACTCTTTGAAACATGTGTCTAGTAAAATATAATTTCCTATATTTATTTTACTTTAACAAACTTCTATTTTGAAACCACTGGGTCGATGCCACTGCTGGTGGACCAGAGGTGCCCGAGGGTATACACCAGTTCATTCATCAGACTTGTCTGATGAATTATACCAATTTTGCTTTACAAAAAAAATTCGTTATTTATTTTATTTCTGAAACTCTGAAATTACGGAGGAGGTTTTATTCACTGTATTGCACATGGTAGATATACTTTCCACTGAATTTGGTGGCCTATTTAGGTTTGATTTGGATATGAGTACTTTTCTAATTATATGTGGATCTCGGTCTTCCTATGTTTTGTTGTAAATGGTGCTGATGAGAGGTAACTCCTTGAATACGTGTCCAGCATAATAAATTTTTTCACATTTCTTCAACATTGACAAACCTGTATTTGTAAAAAAGTTTTTTTTAAAACAAAAGATTGTTGAAAACATAATAAAGAAGTATTTAAAAAAACTTGAGATAATATCTGTTTTTTTTAATGAAATATTTGATATGTTTACAGTGTGAAATGTTTTATATTTTTGTTATTAAATTCAATTAACTATATTGAATCCAAAAATCCGAAGGTCCTAATGCTGGAGGATGCCAAAGGCTGTAACGGCACAAATTTTTATTGCAGGTCTTCTCTGCACATGACCAGCTTTGCAAAATACTGGCTTCATGACCGAAAATATCTTTGAGTATATATTTTTTGAGTTGTATATAACTCTTGAATAAACGCATGCATAAATGGTATCTTTAAAACAGTATTTTAAGATCATTATATATGGTTTTCAATGTTATCAACATTGACTCATTGCTCGTTACACCAAGACTAATTCTATTTCAATCTGTTGGTAATTGTTTGTCCTACATGCCGTCGATACTTTACTTTTTTGCACTTGCACAATACCATGTGTTCTTTGACTACTAATGATAACACATCCAGACTGTTTTGATTTATGTCTTAGCCTGTTAGTAACTGTGTTTGTATTTTGAACAAGCTGTGAGAAACAGCGAATACTTTTTCGAGGTCGGTAAATATTGTCCCCTGTTTTATTTGTAAATGTTTCTGTACTATGTATTGACTTTCTTAGTTATTCTAGTGCAGTTGGTTTTTTTAGTTTTTTTTTAAATTTTGTTCCGAGGTAAGAGGTTGAGTACTTAATTACAATCATGTTTAACCCCATCACATACATTAAGTGCCTGTCCGAAGCCAGGAACATGTAATCCATTGGATGCCTTATTTTTTTGTTTAAATGTTGATTGTTTTGCATTGTATAATTTTGTATAATTATTGGTCGATGGTTGTTACATTTGAATATCATCTCATTTTATATTTGTGGCATTTTACAGCTTGCCTTGAACTGTAGACATGTCCCCATTATTGAACTGTAGTTATGTCCCCATTATTGAAGGCATTAGGACAACATGTTTATGTTTGTAATTTGCACGTTTTGGATAAACAATCATACTTCATCTGCTTTTAAGTTCATTCTTTATTTGAAACAGTATGAACAGTCTATAAGTAACAAACAATTATAACAGACAATAATTAATATAAAAAGGTTCTATAAATGTTGAGTTCTAGTAATAATATGACTTGTTAAATAACAGTCTCTTTCCTTTCTTTCCTTTCAACTGGTTGTTTAAATGCAGCCTACTTTTCAGCTTTTCTTGTCCGATGAGGTTCTCTCAACAAAATTCCAGCACATATGAGCATATACTCTCTGCCTACTTAAATTCCATTTTTGTACAATGTTTTATTTTAATTGCTAATTTTGAATAACTTTTACTGTTTCAGGTTGTGTTGTGTTGTAACTTAACTAATGTTCCACAGAGTTTACTATTTCAGAAATTATTTTTGTAGTAAAACTAATTATATCTATCAAAAGTACCTAAGCAAGTATTGCTCATCTCATGTTTGTTCTGGAAGAACTGTACAATCATATAACTAAAATTTTATCAGGCAATTTCATACAACGTACAAACTGGAAAAGAACCAAACAAGTAAAACGAAAACAACGAATGTGAATTTGGACTGCTTAGAAAATGCGCAGAAAAACAAGAGCAATATAAGGATTCGTGGCTTGTGTCAAATTGGGACAATGTAAACTATAGTATTTTTAAGTTACCGGCGACAGATTGGATTCTAGCAAAGTATAGATACATAGTTTTAGTTAAACTCATTCATATTGGCGCCTAGAGGATTAGGGAGGGTAACTTCAACCTGGATTTTTGTTTACGTAATTTGCATGGCATCAGCATTGCTCTGTTAAGAAAATATAAAAAACTTGAAACAGGCATGAGAGTAGTGAATCTAATGCCACACAAATGCATATGAGGGGAGCATGGAATATTACAAAATATGGAAAATTTACAGTAGAGATTGTTTATATCTCGCATAAATATTAGAAATAGCTGAGCCTCTCTCCAAAAAGGGATGGATATAACGCCGATTTATTGATTTCTGTCTTGCTTTATTTCCGATTTGTTGGATATATTTGAGGTAGATGGTCGTTAAAAGCATTCAACGCCATAATATCTTTTCTATTTGGCTAGAGCTTCTGGATAAAATCTGCTTCGCAGAGAGGATGCACAAAACTATTTTAAAATGCCGACAACCTGATGAAAAGGTGGAACAAGATATTTGTATTTGTTTGTGGGTGTAAACAGTTTTTGTGAGATTATCATTGATTAAAAAAAATACACAGAATGTGATATTCTTGAAATGTTAAATTCAAAATGCTAGATGTTCTGTAAAATCATTTTATACAGCCTATTTCTTCTACAATTTAGTAAGCGGTACTATTCAAACCTGTTTGTTTTGCGGTTATATAAATTATACTTTTTGTTTTGCGGTTATATAAATTATACTTTTTGTTTTGGGTATTATAAGGAAATTATACCATAAAGTCGCGCCTATCCTAAAATGTAGACCATCTTACACTGCGTTACGCAAATTAAAAAACATCATGTAAAATCTCAGTTGTCAGTTAAAGACGAGGATCATGTATTAAATTTAGATTAATCTTTTAGCGACTGTTTATTGCGTAGATAAGGCAAAGAGTAAGTCGAAACATCTATAAAATTTCGAAAATTTAAATTCATTAGATGACATAGGTTTTCTTGGTGTTTCAATAATTTTATTGCATTCAATGTAAGATTGATCTGAAGCGATGAAAGAACATCCACTAGTAGATAAAATATAAGACCTGACATTGAGTTTTCATCCTAAACTGAATAATCCAGATTAGCCGGGATCCGCCCCTTTGGCGTTACAGGTCGAACCCAGAGGTTATGTCGTTTAAAGAATTTGGCTGTATTATTGAGTGATATTAGTAAATATTTGTGTCTGCCCCTTCGGTTTTCTTTCACTTCCCTTTTTAACACCACTAAGTCTGTGTCACTTCTGGTTGACACACTGTCACCGAGCCTGGGTCAAATTCAGCTAAGTAGCTTTACAGCATGAATTTATGAAGACGAAGATCGAAAAGGATAATGGCTCGGACGTCGCCCAGTATAAAAAGATCCGAATCAGACGACAGTATGAATACTGTGTCGTCTTGTAAGGATACGTCCAACCTATTCTATCTATGACTAATACCTCATATGCACAAACAGACAAAACACAATTCCAGTATCAAAATTCAGATATTTACTAACAAATACGACCTTGTTCTGTACAGTTACATGACATCTTTGATTACGACGACACAACATTGTACATTGTAAATGTCATCATCAAACCTGCAAGACGTGCAACATCCCAATAACCGATATGTGTTTTACGGCTGATTTAACAAAAAAAGACCTTCCACACCAGAAGCTACGATGATCTGGAATGCACATCTGTTAATCCGTCAACGGTTTTGAACGCAACTTGAGCGGAATCGTTTACGTTGGCGAAACAAAAGAAAGGCTAAACGAGAGAATGTGTGGTCATCGTTCAGAAATAAATACCAACATACTCCCTACGGCTTAACAACACTTTATCCAGCCGGGCAACTCATTCCTACCGAATTGAAGAAAAACTACACGATTCCGAAGACAGAGGGAAGAATACTGGATTAGAAAGCTGGGAACGGCCATGCAGTATGGATGGAACGACCAAATTGATAGTGTAGGCAATTTATCAACTCTTTGATGAAGCGATATTAATGTGATAAACATGACCATCGACATTATTCATCAACTACACCAAAAATTCACGATAGATCATTCAATGGTTTTCTTCCACTCATTCAAAAACCTCTAGGAAAGCATCACATTAGAACCAAACTACTCTATTTCACTTTCGAAACTGAACTCATTATTCAAAGAATGTTTACAATACCCAATTTCGGACCCTTTTTCGAGTAAATACAAATTCGTTTTTAAAATTCTTGATATAAGTCAAAATCGCTTGTTCAAATTAAACCAGTGACATTGCATGGAAACCCGTTCCTTTCTTTCGCTTTCATTTGCTAACAAAGGCATGAATGTCATCAATCTTTGTAATATTTTCACCAAAAGACTGTTACATCAAAAATGCCACCATATTTCAAAGACCAATCTGTTCCCTTACCTACGGGGTTTATGTTTCACAGTTGATTCCATACTCTCGTTCCTGTTCCAAGTATCAGGATTTTTGGAGCATTGCTGTTGTCGCATAAATTACTACAACAATTATACATCCAATCAAGGCTGATGTCATGTCTCCTAAAATTTTATGGTCGCCATCACGAATTGGTTGATCCTTATGGTATCAGTGTATATAAATTAGTTATGGGCCTGTTACCAGTAAAACAAAAATAAGTTGACCTATTCTTGGATTGACGTTAACTCGGATTTGAGATTTATGATTCCACGACGGGTGTTGCACGCAGGACAGGGGATGCTTACTCTTTCGAAGCACCTGATCCCACCCCTGTTTTGTAAACGAGTTCGTGGATTCCAAGATTTTGTTCATTTTGTTTATTTTACCTTTTAGTTTGTTTTAAATTTGTCTTGTCTTTTTGGACTATGCACTCTCGCATGGGTACACTAGATCAGTTACAAACATGTATTGCAGGATCTCAGTTCTGATCATGATTAGCTAATGGTTAAACCTTCTGACTGCTTTTGCGCCGATTCCCTATTCACATATGGTCTTGCTGGCCACGCCATGGTCTTGTCGGTCTTTCGACTTAACGATTTCTGTCTGCCCCTTTGGTATCTTCGAATTCCTTTTACTACCACTGGGTCGATGTCTCTGCTGG
>JAULBM010341693.1:0-12554 GCA_032357055.1 Geukensia granosissima
AATCACTGTTTAAATGGACAAACGGAAAAATTTTGGGACTGGGGAAAAATTTAGCAAGCCCTTCTTTCAAAGTTTTGTTTTTAAGGTTCGTTTCACATGGAATAGAAAGGGTTTTTTTTTTAAGATTTGTCCATTTCCATTGTATAAAGGACTGCGTTAGAGAAATTCAAAGAAAGATAACCCCTAAAGAACCCCAAAACAAAACGTCAAAAGGGACACAACTTTAAAAATAAGTACTAGGTCAAGGTTTTGACGTAATATAAAAGAGATGGGCCTTCATTTGCTTTAGGGGACGGTGACCCAGTTCTTAGGGTTAGGATATTGTGTATGGTTAGTGCTATACTAAAGCCAAGTTTTTATATTCCATGCCAGACTGATTGTAATGATGCGCCTACAAAAAAAGGAGATATAACTGCCGTAAAATAAATTCGTATAACAAGACATAGATAACAGGTATGCACCACAATGGTAAAATGAAATCAAAACCAGAAAGGTAAGTTATTCTTTCTATTTTAGACGGACAAGACGAGATTCAGAAGAAAAACAGTTACAACATCTGTTTTGGAGATGGGAAAGTGGGATTACTGAAGTGATATTTTCAAGACACCCAATAAACAAACTTATATTTTAGTAGTTTATTTCGCCAGAAACTGGTTAAGAAATATTAACTTTATATGCGGGGAATGCTTGAATGTCTGACGCTGACTTTTTCGAAAGTGAATAATGGGGGAAGCAAAGATACAAATTTGCTGTTTATATGTTGGATACATTTCTTTGCATTTACATGTATTATTTATCAGATGTTAAATCCTTTAAATTTATTTCTGTGATTAAAAGCTATATGCCTACCATGTCCAGCAAAGAATTAAAAGTGAGAGTTCTGAAAATACATTGTTTCTACAAAAATAATAATAAGTGTAGTACGCAAAACAATGTCGGGTTGGAGATGCGAGTCCACCACACATATAGGTGGGTTATATGATCATTTTTATAAACAAACTCATTAATTGCAAAATAAAGTTTACCAATGTTGAATAAGTATTAATGGTGAATTTTGCTATGATATATATGACCTCGCATGAGTAACCTCTTATCAGTAGCATAAGAATCAAAACATTGGGAATCCGAGATCCAAACATTGCACAAGAAGTACACCTATCAAAGTATAGACAAAACAGAAACACACGGAACACGAGGCCAGACCCCATTAAGCTCTTCACTAAAGACATGTTTAGCAATGTTGTATAAATATTATCTATTTATTATGCTGAACGTGTTCTCGGAGTTACCTTTCATCAGCTGCACTTACATGACTAAAATAAATTCAAACAAAGAAGAACAAATGTACTCGTAGCCAAACATAGCCAGAATAGGAATGACATCCAAGGTTTTAGATTTGGCCAGGCGTTTCTATAGGTCAATTTTCGAGGCTGATTAAAATACTAAATATTTAAATTTAGTCACATTTAATGCATTCGGCAGGTCATGATGTTAACCCTTATCCCTTTTCTTTTTTCATCAGTTCAAAATTGGTTTATGTTGGCTAATTCTCATACTTGCAAAAAATGGAAATTTTTCTCTCATTTGTACTCATTAGAGATGTGGCATGATTGTCCATGAATCAGTCACCCACTAAATGACATTAGAATTTAAACTTCTAAACATTTAAACAAAAAGATCAGAGATACCAATTAAACTTTTTCATACTTTAAATTATTCCAAAATTTAAACAGACAGAGAATAAACTTGTTTGAAGTTGCATTTGGACATTTTTATATAGCACGACTTTGTCCTCTTGTGCAAACCACATGCACGTATTATAAGCTTTATGACAAACAAAAAAAAATCTCATTCTAATGTGGCAATATTCCCGTATCCTCTGTCTATGGGTTTTTATAATGTTGCAGTAATTACGAACTCTCTGTTGTGAATTACATGTATTAAGATTTGGTAACTGATGGTTGTAATTGTCAAGCAAGTTAATTAAACAATGATAAAATTTAAAGAATACAAGGGTTTGTTGCGCGCTAAAGAGGGATACCTAATCAAGCCTCACTTCTATTTTGACTGTTTTGACTAGAATTTCATGGAATCCAAACTACTTCATTTTTTCGGTTTTTTTCCTTCTGTTTGTTTCGAATTTCTCTTGTCTCTCTTCGAATGCGGGAGGTCATGGATTCGATCCGCGGCCGGGTCAAACCAAAGACTGGTCGGCCCAGAGTCATATGTTTGAGTAAAGTGGCATGTCTTCTTGTGGACTGTTGCTTTCGTGATCTAGCACATTAAATATCTGTTTCATTTATTTACTAACGGGCATATTTTACCGGAGTAGTGCACGGTTGCAACTCGTGACCTTGCCACTATTTTTGTTTTTAATGTAACATTCAACATGTTCTACCGTCGTCTTCCTGACCTTTGTCCTTTTGTAACATTGTAAAACTTCTACAGCAAACTCAGAATACACCACTGTTTGTAATTATGCACCATGTTTTCAGTTTTCTCACTTGGGGTCTGTACTAAGTGATGAAAGAAACGAGTTAATAATAAAATGTCAATCCGTCTTATGTTCTAAGGTGCATTTGTGACTTTTGTAGACCTTACTCCGCGTATTGAAATGAAACATCTACAACAATCTTTTTATACACTGTTTTTGTTGTGCACCAATTATCCATTGGGTTCCACATGGTGATAATGGAAGTAGCAAGTTCATAATTCACATTTACGTGTTCAATCATTGGCTATAACTAGTCAGTATTAAACTATACACCGTCTACCGAGTAACACGACGGGTGCCAGATGCTTACCCTTCCGGATCACCTGAATTCCCCCTAGGCTTTGTAGACTTCGTGTTACTCTAGCTTAAGTTTTCAGCGCAGTGTTGTGCGTACTTTTTATGTCTTTCGTTTCTTTTTTGTTAGCCATGGTCTTTAAAATAAGATATATGAAAATATCTAGACGTCCTAAAAGACCTTCAACAAGGATGGAATACTCTCCTCGGGAGGAGCCCTTTACCGCGAAACATTAATTATAAGGTGACAATCCGTCTAATATTTATAAGGACAACAATAACAATCACGACTACTTATACTTCGGTCAGTTTATTATAGCTTATTGTCTAAAAGCTTGGAAATGTGTTTGCCTTATGACAGCACAACGAATAGGCAACTGAGGGTTCATGTGTTCCGCAATTTGGAAGCTTTATGAGTGCGGATTTTTGGGTTCTGATTCTGTTTCATCATTTAGGACTTAATTTTGACCTTTACTCTTAAGGTTTTATTTTTTGAAGTCCAGTGTAGTATACCATGTGAGAGATCAAAAGTGCATAGTTCAAAGAGACAAGTCAAATTTTTAAACAAACAAAAAGATAAAACGAATACAAAAGGAACAAAGGCTTGGAATCAACGAACTCTTTTACAAAACAGGAGTTGGAGCAGGTGTTCAGAAAGGGTAAGCATTCCCTGTCTTGCACGTAACACTCGTCGTGGAATTCCTAAACTCTAATCTGGGTTAACTTAAATTCGCTTTATGGATTAAACCAACTTTATCAAAAATGTAATATACCAAGCCCATATCAGAAGTTTTATATTGAAACCACACAACAAATTTGTTAATTATAAAATCTAACCAAATTTTTGTGATGATTTATTGCGTAGAATAGTGACAATCTACTTAGTACTTAAAATTTCCCTTTGGGAAATACACGAAAATAAACAGTTGTACCGCACAATATTCCAACTTTGATGCAGGCAGGCCTGTCACCTAAGAGATCGAAGGTGGCACATTGCCCTTAAACATAAAAATTCTTAACTTTCTGAAGATAACACCAGAAAATCTGTCTGTCATTAATTGTGTCCATAATGACAAAAAATATAAAGTATGCTGAAATTTATATTTATAACTTGCAGAATAGCTAATTTGAGAGCTGTTAAGGAGCTCATAAAAACTCTTTACAAGGCCATATTTATCATATGATCGAAGGTTACACAATCCCGAAAAGCGTTTAGTTGACACGATGGGCTGTCTTAACCAAAAAGACATGCTTTATTGTAATATCGCTTTCTTCCTAATATTTCTTATCCATTTTCACCAAATCCCTTCCCCAATACTTCCGATGCAGTTTTAAAACACAACCTTCACATGACCTTAGGGCTGAAGGTTTTGGATGGCTGTCATAAAGACATTCGTATCACATACTATATTTTTTTGGTTTTTTTTTCAAAGTCGAAAAATAAAATTAATTACGTTGTAAAACTTTCATCTTCTTTGTGCCATAGATAAAAAAAAAATTAACACATCTTGTTATCGTTAGCGTCCAACATGTTTGGAAACAATTATATTGTCAGTATGTTTTACTTAACTCAATTTCACTAAAGTTAAGAAATCTTTTGAACAGTCAACAACACTACCAAAAACGGAAATATATCCTAAATTTGCATATACATGTACTTTAAAATAAAAATTTAGAAAGTTTTAATTTTTAGACATATTCTAAGCATCAATTAGGTTTATTTTACTATGTTTCCGAAGAATTTCACATATTTTGTCAAAATGTTGAATTCTATTGTTTAAGGTATGAAAAGTTCATTTGGTTGCGCGTAAAAAACTAGCATAGAAAATTGATGAGACTTTGGGATTAAATTCAAATTTGCAATATCTTTAATTTCCATGCTAAGATTTTTACCCATACAAATATGAAGAGTTTTTGGGCCATTTGACCTTCATGACCTCATTCCACATATGGTAGTAGTCCTGACTGTTGAATGAATCTTCATAATTCTTATAGAATGCAATGCAGAAAAGGTTAGGTTAACTTTTGTATATTTCAGACCTTTGTTCAAAGTCATAGTGTTTCTCCGCTCATTTGGAATTTTGTATGCGGTTGTCTATTTAACCTATTTTTGGTAGCTAAATTTGTGTATTTTAGAAATTGTTAGATTTTGTGATAGATTTTTTGTCTATTGTCATATTTATGCATTATGTCTGCGAAAATAAGCTTGACAATACCAGCTATGTTGTCGGAAATTTTGTAACAATTAAATTGGCAATTTTTCACATGAACACAGGGCAATCAAAGACACTTACAATAGTTTAAAAACCAAAGTTTTATTGGTTGTAAGATATTTAAATCTACTTCTCAATTCCCTTTTTCCGATTTTGTTATTGCTTTCAGAAATATAGCTTAACCATGAGAGAATTGACGCGTCTTGACAGGAGGAATCGTTTGTTTAAAGTGTGCACAAGCGTTGATTTTGAATTCATGTCAAGTCCCACTTGACGTCAGTCTTTTACGATTGCTCACTGGCAAGAATTTCTCAGGAACCAGCGCACTTTGTTACACTAAAACAAAACTTCACCACAGAACATACGGATATCTATGTCCCCCAACTCGTATACCTTCTAGGAGAAGTGGTCAAGATCTTGCAAGGAACATTTGTGTATGATTAGGTTCAACAATTCAAAAGTTTTAAAGTACAGATTCACATGGCAACAAGTTCATATCTTTGCTGCCAATGAAGGAAGGAAATTACTGCTTATAAATTAATCTTAAGTATATGAAACTGGTGGGAAGAATAAAAATAAACTATGTTAACTTATTTCCATTTTTCCAAACTTTAAATGCAATTATTTTTGACATTTCATCATAAAAGTAACATTCTAAAAATTTTAATAATGTTCAGAAAGCTGCTTAAATACGACTTTTCACCTTTTTCATTTATTTGCATGATTTTAACGTGAACCTGTACTTAAAAGGGGATGCTGGACAAAATTTTAAGGCTGGGGACCAACAAAGGACCATTCCACAAAAGTTTGGTAGCAATTGGAACAGTCGTTTATGACAACGATATTTTCAAATCGATTTTCCATGGTGTCCTATGCTAAACTAACTTCGGCTGCTATATGATCATCTTGGTTGGCCTCCGGGGATGCCGAACAAACCTTTGATGAAGTTTGATTGTAATTGGCTCAGTAGTTTCATATAATGGGATTTTCAGGTGAATTTCCTATGGGGTCCTATATTGAACAAAGTTCGGCTGTGGCGGCCATCTTGGTTGGTTGGGAAACAAATTTGGTAGAGGACCGTGTAACGACCACTCCACATTTGGTTTCAATTGACGAAGTAATTACAGACAAGAAGATTTCTAAAAATATACCTACCCCTTTTTCTATTTTAAGTAACAGTGTTTATCTTGAAAGGTGGACAGGGATACAGGTCACAACCCTAGAAGGGGGCCACCAAATACCATTCCACCAAAGTTTGGTCCAAAATTGGCTGAACGTTTTCAGAAATTTTTTTGTGTATTGGGGGTTGGATGACGGACAGACGAACGACAGACCACGGACGCCGAGCGATGGAAAAGCTCATATAACCTTTAGGCGGAAAGACAAACGACATCTGTACCGTACAATGGTGTTTGGTTTGCTTCAATCATGTATCGTTAACTTACTTTTTTTTTAATTTAATATGCTACAACTCTGAAAAATCCCGGAAACTACTAGCCATAACAGACCACCAAAATTTTATTAATAAAACTGAAAACATATAACGTATGTACTTGCAATTCCTGGAACAGAGTCGAGTACTGGTAAGAATAGTCGTGTTTCGTCTAATCATAATTCCTTGGCTGAATGCTTGAGCCTCTAAGGACTCACTGCGTTTACAAGCTCATTTAATTCCCCCTGATATAATATTAATTTCAAATGACATTCAGTGAAAACACCCCAACGAATACTGTAGCAGGAATTGCAGTACGAAGGTGAGAGAATTTCTTTCATTTTCAAGTGTGCTTTCAAAAGTAGCTTTAGCATTGATTTAAATATCCAACTTAATGTGATGAAAATCTCAGAAATTTCAATAAATTAAAACCTTTTAGTTACAGCAGGGTTTAAACACTGTAATCAAGTTTTGTAAAAACCTCAAAACTGAACTAGTGAAAGAGTCTGATCGGCAAGATTGTCATCCTCTACATCCCAAATTATTTTAAGGCCTTCAAAAAGCGCACACATTAATGTTAATGACAAGAATGGTCAATATTCTGATTCTGCGAACTGGTATTCTGTAATCGACAGTGAAAAGAGCCGACGAGAGAGAAACTATATCAACGAAAAGGTGACAAGTCGGTTGACACTATTCAGCCATAAAAATAACAACAGAACAATCTACAATAAGAACACGTGTCATGTAGTCTTGAGTATGAAAATATACTCTGACAAAAAAGCTCGACAAGCAGTTAACACTGTTTCAAAAATTTATATGCTTAGATCTTTGTTAAAATATACTCATATTGATTTGATTTTGGGAAGTCTGTTTTTGAAAAATTTAAAATTGACAATATAATTTTTCCTGAAGAACAATTTGAGGGCGGAGCAGTGCTCATATCCAAATTTGTACCCAATTTTAAATGACAATGATCAGAAAATGTTTCAAATTTTCAACAACAAAAACAAAATTAGGCCAGGTGAGCTTAAAAGAAGAGAAGCATTTTACAGTGTTTGGTCTGGTTCAATTTTACAACAGTGTTTGGTCTGGTTCAATTTTACAACGATGTTTGATCTGGTTCAATCACGTATCATTAACTAACCTATTCAAAATACAATATGCCGCAACTCAGGGATAAAGAATGGACACTACTTACCATTGAAGACTACCAACATTTTTTTATTTATAATGAACTGGAAAATTATATATTAGTATTTTCACGAGATGAAACAATTTCTATTTATAATAATGTGTGTACAATACCTGGGACAGAATTAAGCAACAGTTAGAATAGTATTGTTTCAGCTTATTATAATTCCTTAAATTTCTCTTGAAATTGGTTGAATACTAGAACCTCTATGGACTTACTACTAATCCCCAGTAATAAAATATTAATTTCAAACTAATTTCAAAATTATGGCGAAAACGTCTCAACAAATACTGTAGCAGAAATTGCATTATTGCATGAGGTCAAAGAATTCCCTTTATTTTCAATTACGCTTACAAAGATCCATATTTCCAACTGAAAGTGATAAAAATCGTCGAAATTTAAATAAACTGAAATGATTTAGTTACAGCAATATTTGAAAACTGTTATAAAGTTTTGCAAAAAAAAACATAAATAAACTGAATACGTGAAAAAATCTTTTCGGCAAGTTGGACATCCTCTCTACTTACCTCCCTAATTGTTCATAAGGCTTTCAAAATTGTCATACATTAAGGTTAATACTGTGTGCAAATTTGTAATCAAAAAGTGAAAAAATCGGGCGAGCGAGAGAACCTTATGGCCAAACACGATCAATAAAAAGGACACTACAAAAATCATAAAAATAAAGCAACAACAGGACAATCCACAATAAGAACACGTGTCATATAGTCTTGAGTATGTAAATATACTCTGAAAAAAGAAATAAAAAGAAAAAAATTAGTAGGTAGTGTGCATTGTGTCAACAATTTACATTCTTAAATCTTTGTTAAAAACTACTTGTATTATTGTGAATTTTCGAAAGTTAATGTTTTGAACAATTCAAAATTAACAACATCATGCATCTTTCAGGGAGAGAAATTTTAAGGGAGAACTATTCTCCTATCCAACAGTTTACCCATTTTAATGTCAACGGTCAGAACATATTTCAAATTTTCAAAATATCAAACGTAATGGGTATTAACCAAAATACACCACTCAAGTTTAAAAAGCAATGACACAAACATTAACAATGCTGATTTTGATACTTAAAAAACTAAAACATTAATATTTTAAACATCTTACCACTATTGTAAGCAAAGAACTACACAGAATCAAAATTTTCATTCTGTATAAATTTTTTGCATGAAACATCTTAAAATGAAGAAACATAAGAAATTCATGAAGCTGAAATAAACATTACATTAAAATGATATACATTACATAACATTACATTAAAATGATAAACTTTACAAAACATTACATTAAAATGATAAACTTTACAAAACATTACATTAAAATGATAGACATGTCATTTAATTAAAATGACAAACATTACATTTCATTACATTAAAATGATATACATTACATTTCATAACATAAAAATGATTAACATTACATTAAAATGATATTTATTAACAAATAAAAGTTACCATTATTTAATCATATCATTAAAACAGTAAGTTAAATCACTGATTACATCATGGAAATTTTCATAAAAAATAAGAATTGGGTCAGTCTTCCTCGGAAGACATATGTCGGGTGCCGCTACTTTACCTTGTGAGGCTTGACAAAAAGATAATTAATTATGATTGATAAGAAGGAGAGTACAATAGTAGACTTACTTGTATGTAAGTTTTGTTGAATTCAGCTGAGCAGAGGGGTAGCGGATTAAGAATGATTACCCTCCTTTTATGCATACTCATATTATTCTAAGTTAAATTTTAATTTGGAAAGAAAATAAAATATGTAGTGCAATACTAGACTGCTATTGTATATTATGTGTCAGTTTGGTTGACTATTGTTGAGTGGTTAAGGAAAATTACACCGGATTGGAAAAGCGTGACGACGCCAGGGAACAAAACCCCAGGACGATGCCGATGACACAAGACGAATAAAGTAATCCCTATTTGTCGTCCTGCTAAATAGCAGACAACAAAATGATGCTCAAAGAAAAGATACAGCCTTTTTATGAAATATTCAAAGTCTTGTAAATTTTGAATGTTCAGTAAACATATCAGTGTCACTGCTAACTTCTTTCGTACAGCTTTCTCCCTTTCCAAAATAAAATCTAAAGGTGTCGTCTGAAACATTATTGGTTGAGTGGGCAAAACGCAGAGCAGATTTGCCCCCACTTTGCCCTTTTCTTCGCAACAATGATCTGACAGAATGATTGCTACAGTTGGAGTCATTTTCCAAAGTTCCCATATACCGTGGTATGCGTTTCCGGTTTCGGTATGGACTCAGCTGAACTTCCGGTCTGTCTATATTAGTCGTCTTCTTGAATGGTTCAAATGAAATTAGCGGGTACTGGGGGTTAAACATTTGATCCTCATGCGCATGTGTGCAGACTTGACGTCTGAAAACTACAATAAGTACTGTTGCAAATACGATCAGGATGATCAAAAGAACTGCTAAAGAAACAATGTATGGGACTTGAATAAAAAAATTGTTTGTGTCTACCTTCGTGCATTCAACTGAAAGAAAACAAATACGATTGTTACAATAGAGATGAATTTTAACGCTGGCTAGTTATTTATCAAATATAACACTATAGGGTTTTATGATTTGATTAGTATCATACTGTTTTTGATCTCAAAGTACTAATTTTATGCAAGAGACATGAAAAAAAACTCCCGCTACTAAAATTATAAGTAGTTATTTTGAGATCTTTAAAAAAAACTATTGTTAATAGGGTTTAACAATGAAGTAAATGAGAGTGTAACTACTCACCAGCTTGGACCACCCGATAACACTAGAGGTTAAGAGGTGTTCACTTTTTTCTTTGGTAGATCCTCTTTGTTGTTTATGTCTTCTAAATGGTACTTAGGTTTTTTTCGGTCTTTTGGTTTTTCAATATTATTCAAAGTAAATTAAGCTGCTTAATATATCATTTTTTTTTTTATTTGTCTTTTCTTAATCGCTGGCCATGCCTCTGTTGTAAAAAAGGACGAAAAATCGTTTTTGGAAATGCCATTGTTTTGTCTGTGTGAAATACATGAATCTTTATAATTAAAAAAAACAAAGAAAAAAATTACTACCGTTATTCGACCTCTTATTCTAGCATTCGGCTTATATTACCAAAGGTAAAACAAACAGATCTAGCTGCTCGCTTAGATTTCTTCATTTGATTTAAATGATCTCAATTAATTCAGAATGCATTCCAGTTTCCCAAGTTTGTCGAAATTTGAAGGGTCCAATCTGACGTCCGCATCTAGTTTTAGTATGAGCCTTTACCTGCTACTTTTGTTGTATTTGTCGTATTGGATGCAGGTGGCGCTGTCACTTTAAACTCTGCTGTTGCCACTACACTTTGTTTAACACCACTGGAGACAACATGCGGAACAACGCATCCCTATAAAATGGCGGTAATTTAGATAACATGAATCTAATTTTAACATAAAGTACCCATGCATCCCTATGAAAAAAATATCTGAAACAGAGATTGCATGAATCTAACTTTAATGAACTAAAACATCCTTATGAAAAATGGCAAGAACTTAGATCACATAAATCCATAACTTAACCCAAACATACCTATGAAAAAATGGCGGGAACTTAACTTTCATGAATCTGTTTTTAACTTAACGTACCCTATGAAAAATAGCTGAAATTGAGTTTGCATGAATCAAACTTTAATGAATTAATACATCCTAATGGAAAATGACGGAAACTTAGATCGTATAAATCTAATTTCAACTGAACCAATACATTCCTACGAAAAATAAGTGCTACTGAGATTGCATGAATGCAATTCCTATCTTAACTAATAGATTCCTACGAAATGGGTGTTACTTAGATTGCATTAATCTAATTGTTATCTTCAAGGGAACGATCATTTAACTCTAAGGGGGGGGCTGGCTTCAGAATAAATTTTGTGACAAACCACAATCCCCCTTAGAGTTAAATGGCTATTCCCTTCTCTAATATATCCCTATGGAAAGCAGCGGAATCTGAGATTGTAGGAATCGTAAAGTGATGCATCCATATGAGGTTACATGACTCTAACTTAACTGTTGCTTAACTTGTTGTTACCATAAAAAAAGAATGCCCTATTTGTTATTTGTCTTATGAAAACAAAGTCAATGAAAAATAAGCAGATGCTCCAATGAGACACTATTGCCCCTCTGAATGACTTGCAAACTTTGAAAGGTTATATTAAATTTGACCTTTGAGGTCAAGAATGTGATTTTGGTAACAGTACCATTTTAAGACTAATCCATTGAATTTGGGTTGGAATTCCCTCAGTAGCTTCAGAGAATGAGATTTTTTAGAAGGATTTCTTATTTATCCAATGTATTTTTGCTTGATTTGGCTCAGGAGTATGCGCGAAAATAGCTTTTTGTTCGGTTTTCAAACTAAGTTTGTTGTGGTGATGAGGACCATTATATATTAAGGACCATTTCAAGGCAATTTGAAAAATCGCCATCAAGTTGGATCGACTATACAAACAACATCCAATTTTTTAACATTGGAATCGAATGTTGAAATGTATCAGCATTCAACTTTCAAAATCGAATGTTGAAATTTTTCAACAATTAACACTGAATTATTTTCTTAATTTAAAAGAAATATTTCAACATTTAAAATTTTTGTACTTTGGAATCGAATGTTGATATGTATCACTATTCAAAATTCAAAATCAAATGTTCCAATTTTTCAACATGCAAAATTTTTCTAACAATGAAGAATGTTGACATGTAGTCGGTTATTAGCGTGGTCGCCCCGAGTGTTCGATCCACGACAAGGTCGAACCAAAGACTTTAAAATTTGTATTTTCAGATTCTCAATCTGCGCTAAGAACACATCATGTAGAATTAAGAGCAAAGACTGATCGGCCCAGAGTTAGAATAAGGTGTCTTTGTAAAGTTGCATGTCTTCCTACGGACTGTT
>JAULBM010341704.1:0-34883 GCA_032357055.1 Geukensia granosissima
TTATTTTCATCTTCTTTTCAGAAACCAGTATTGGACTACTATTATGTTGAAAAACAAGCAGACAATTATCAAGCAATATGTTCAATCTTTGTTCACATTAACTCTGATTCGCCAACTTTAAGCCAGGTGAGCGATTACAGGCTCCTGGGATCCTCTGGTTCATCACAAAAAAGATAATAATACCTCTTTATTGCACTTTTGTTTTTGTAAGAAAATGATTTGTTTTTGAGAAAATCAGTTTCATAATCTTTGCCACTATAACTCAATGGGAATTATTTCTCACTATTAGCCTGCATAGGCTCATTTTAAGGTATGATCAAGATACCTAATCAACATTGATCCATTAGCACTTCAGCCTTCTTCCTAAAATCTTTAAAATAACAGTTCATCACAACTTTAAAAACCTAAAAATGTCAAGTGTCATTGAAATTGCAAGCTACATCACCAAAATTAAAGAGGACTGAACTAGATTCTGGTTTTAATATAATAGTGTAGAAATACTTGGTTATCCAATTTATTGATACCCATATGTATAATTAAAATGTTATTTTGAGCTTTTGGCACTTTGCAAGACATTAGACCCATTTCCATACCAGCAATTCAGAAAGATGGTTCAGATACAATACAAATAGTTTGTCAGTCTGTAGACAGTCTCATAAGACTTATTGGATTCTGTTATATTGTGTTATGCTTTATATATTTTTGTTATAGTGGTAGAAGAAATAACTGTATCATCTATGGTATACTGTATGGAGGAGCCTGTATTACAAAGGTAAGATTTTATTTCAGCAATATGTCTCAGAATTAATCACATACTGTAAAAGTATTAGTATTCCTGGGTTGCATTTTTTGTGAATTTACTCTTCTGTATATTTTCGCAGGTTCTATTTTTCGCAAATACTGCTTATTTCTAAGAAATTTCTTTGTAAATTTTTGCATTTCGCATGTACATATTTTTTCGAAAAATTAAGACTATGAAGATAGCGAAAATTAATACTCCCAGTGTTAGAAATAAGCGCTTGCCTGCTTGCCTGTGAGAGTTAAAATACCATTGGGCAGGTAAAAAACAAGAGTTACTTAAAAAAGTAAATTCTAACACTGTACTCCATGAACATTATTACTTTTACAGTAACTGTGAAACATTTGCATGTATAAAACAATCAGATATTGAATAACTAATTAAGATACTTTAAAAGCACAGGACTTCTTTTGTAAAAATAGAGACAAAAATTTTGATCGAAAGAAATTGAGTTTTCTGGTGTATGTTTTCTTGCAAATAAAGTTTCAGACAAGCTGAATAGATAAACAGTTTCTTAAGTACTTTACACAAAATCTATAATAGATGCATTAATATGTTCCATTTTTTTCATAAAAATCCCCATGTACATGATGTAGTTCGTACCTGCGACAGTAGCTTATATTTGTATCAGTTGTAATAACTTTTATTGTGGGATTTAAAAAAAGTTATTCTGGTTGTCCAGATTTATTCAGTAAACTTTAAAAATATTTGATAAATGGTTATATGTTTGCACTGTAGATGAAGTATTCTCTTCATTGAAATATTGTTCATTGTTTAGTTTTGAAATATTAATGTACTTTTCGACATTATTTTTTATGTCTCCTCATAGTGGAGTGGATACATACTGTTTAACCCTGCATTGTTTTTCTTTTTCAAATACAGTTATGCCCAAACAAGAACATTTTTTTTTCTTTTGACAGAGGCTTATTAATTTGGACCATGCCTGTTTCAATACCAGATGTAAGGACCTCCTTATGACCTCAAGGTCAAATGATATGTTCTTTTATCATTTTATTATGATCAGACCAGAACTTTTTTGTCTTTAGACGTAGGCTTACCATATTTGTACCATAGATATATCAACATAAAACTATATGTTGCAAACAGTCCTGACCTCCTCTTGACCCTAACCTTTAACTTTAAGGTCAAATTATAGCTTCCTCAGCACTTTATCTTGTCCAAGCCAACTGTTTTTCTTTTGACAAAGGCATTCCATATTCAGATCATGGATGTTTCATGATGATGTGTTGTGAACAGTAATTTACCTCCATTTGACCTTACAGTTTAGTTTCAAATTTAAAGTTTTTCACGTTCCATTTTGTCTGAGTCACAACTTTATTGTAAAGACATGTGTCAGTTATCAATCTATGAAGGAGATACATCAGTTTTAGTATCCTTAACAAACACTGAGTTTACTCAGTGGGGTTCTACTTGCTCTAGTCTTGGTATCCTTTGTTGATAAAAGAGATGAGTCTGCATTCTACATTTCTCTATAAAAGATAAAATGAGATCTGGCAATTTCAGATCTTTATTAATGTCATAATTATAATCTTTTTACTATCTTTCAGCATTTTGGTAACTTCTGGATATTGATGTTGGGACGTTTATTAGGAGGAATAGCCACATCTATCCTGTACAGTGCCTTTGAATCCTGGATGGTGTATGAACATCACAAGGTAGTTATGTACAAATGATGTTTAACATCAAGGACTGTTTTGTATGGCACATAATTGTTGAAAAAAAAATTGAACAGAATGATTAAAAATTTATAAAGATTTAAAATTTTTTTTATTTTGCATGATTATTGCATTATAAAATTAGATATATTGAACTTACCTTTTCTTATAGAGAGGTTTTGATGGTGAATCCCTGGGTACAGTTTTCAGCCATGCTGTACTGGGTAACTCCTTGGTAGCAATATTAGCAGGATTAGTGGCACAGTTCTTCGCAGATAGATTTGGATTTGTGTAAGTTTATTAACAAAGGTTTTGCAAAAATAGTAACAAAATGAAAATTGCTGTTATTAAAACTTGCATTTGGAATTTTGAAGCTTGCATAATTTTATAACATATAAACAGTCAACAACACTACCAATAACAGAAATGTATCCTAAATTTGCATATACTGTAAATTCAGAAATTATTGCGATGTTTTTATTATTGCGAAAATTGCGACAGGGTTAGAATCGCATTAATAAAAACTCGCATTACTGATTTATTTAGTAGTATTCCACTAGAAGTATTAAGAAGTCGCAATAATAAAACTCGCATTATCGCCTAAAATTAACAAATCGCAATAATAAATGCACGCAATAATTTCCGAATTTAGAGTATGTGTTTTAATATGAACAATTGCTAAAATCTAAAATCGGCTATAAAAAGACCCCCAAATCACAAATGCGTTCCAAAATTTTTTATGTTAGCAAAATTATTTATCAACGGGATGCTTTAGGCGACAAAAAAAGTTGGTCCCATAGAGATGTGGGCGTGCAGCCCACGTCCTAATAAGGGAAAAAATCAACGGATTAAAAAAGAACTGTTTTATTTTTTAAAAAACCTTAAAAAGAAAAATTCGTGTGTTTCGAACTTATATGAAGTGACAGCGCCACCAAGTTCGTTTTGCCACTGAAAATAAAGAAGATCAAATATATTTAAATATTTTGTTTTTTGATACTTTTTGCAATGTTCATATTAAGTAAGTTGGTGTGTTCTTGAAACACTTCTTACACTGCCGACTGAAAAGACCATCGTCAGACATTCCTTAACTGCTTTGGACGAAATATTTTTGTAAATGACTATAAAATTGACTGCGTATGACGGTAAAAGTTGTTTTAACAGTCAAACATTTTACCCATGACACTTATAAAATTTTCATCACAAAATTTTATTATCTGTGTCAAACATATTTTGGCTGACACGTATTTTTTATATAGTTTGACAGTAATATCTTGGTTGATTTTTGCTACATTTCCACTTTTTAATATGAAATTCAATATTAATTCTTAAAATCAAAAGAAGAAACCAAATCTGACGGCAGAAACAACAAGTAAGTGTTATACGTTAACATAATAAAAAAGGCAGATATTTAAACCTGCTTAATAGTGGAGTCTGAATTAATGAAAGATACAATTTTTAAAATATTTTTTTTGTTTGAGGTGTGTTATAACCTATTTTCTGTCGTGTTTCTTTAATTGTTTTCTTTTAATCGAATTATTCCCATATTGCCTTTCCCTTTTGGTTTCTGCTACCTTAATGAGGAAATTTGATGTGCAAGCGTTTAAGGGATATAAAAAACATGATGCAAGCAAAAAAGTGATATTCAGGATGTTTTCTAGTTAATATTATTCAAAATAATAAACTTACCGGCTTGAGTGAATTCAGGTGCCTGAAAAAAACAGTTCAGATTAACTTGTATATTCAACAGAGATGATTGTTTGACATTTGTATGATATAAATTACCTAATGTAATGTGCTTTAATACAGCCCACTCTACCAATAACACAATAAAAAGGCGCAAACTTTCTAAAATTTTAGCTTACTGGATCATTATCTTAATTAGCGAAGAGAACTCTTGAAAAGGGGAATGGCTCTGAACGGGTAAAGAACTCCTGTACAAAATGTGACTAGTTACTAGGTATGAAAAGTCGGTGGTGATCGATATTAGTTACAACTGGCAATGCTTTGGGAGGATATCGAATCGAACTACTGAAATAAGCAACACATATTGGCTGGATGAATTAGCTTTCCTTAAGACTGACATATGAATGTTACCGTGGGAAATGTAAATTTCAAAAGAACACAAGTACACATTATTGATAGACTAAAAAAAGGAAAATTCCCAAATCATTGTTTAGGAAATTAATCTATACGGAAAGCCTTTTGAAAGTATATAAAATGAAAAAGACTTGGAGAGTTGTGTGAATGAGATATGCACACGGCTTAGTAGTTTTTCTTGTATTTTTTCAGTTTTCAGGAAAGGTTATCTGTGGTAATTTATAGGCGTTATTGTTATACATGTACAATAGCTAACTATATATTTGCTGGATATCAGATTGATTGTTAAGATGATGCCTTTGCTAGTGTTAATGTTAGATATGTGAAAATGGGCTTCAAACGCTGAGCTCAAAATATTTTATGGCTTGTCCTCATAATTTGCATTAGGCAAGGTGAAATTCAAACGATTGCACTCATTCCTAAATATATTTATTCTCCAAAACACCTCGAACGGAAAGTGAAACATGATGTTAATGACAAAAATGAAAATAAACATACAACCATGTACAATGCTGACCCCATCGAAAAACTTTAATTTCTGATTGATTTCAAAAGGGTAATCTATTCCTGCCTCTCTAAAGGTACCCAATGTATTGTTTATTTTCAAATATGGCTATAATCATTTCAGGCTAAGGTGGAAGATTTCATGGAATTACGACCTTCAGCCGAGAACATTAACAGTCTGAACTGGTTTACTCCGCAACTTCATAGATTTAGAACATCGCCCTATTGGACATATGCTCTTGAAAAACTGAGGAGTTGAGAGATGAATAAGCCATGCTCAAGAAAAGCTGCAATGTTACTGCACATGAACGGTAGAAGTCATCGCGTTTTTCATATAATATTGTGTGAAGCCGTTCTCTATTGTCGAGGTGAAGATCAACGTATGAGGCATACATGGGAATGTCTGTCTTATAACAAAATAATAGGTGAATATAATCAACGAATTGTGATTTCTTCTTTGATAATATATCATCTAGATAATGTATGCTGAAATTAGAGTTTGAGCTAATTTTCTTTCTCTTTTCTGTGAAAGCTCTTGACGCAAATCTTCCTCAAACGTGGAAAGAACTAATAAACCTGGATATGGGCCAATTCATGCACATTGAAATGTCGACCGTCGGCTGGAATAATCGTCAACCAAACTAAACAAGATTTTGTAAATTAAGAAATCTTATATTTTGTTATATCCTCTTATGTACACTTAGTATTTGTTTTGCAAAGAGTGGCCCTTAAACCTTTCTTACTTGAAAAGTATTGTCAGTCACGCTTTACCTTTTGAATAAGTTAAAATAATTGGTAGAAATGCATACTTTAGGATTTCAGCATTGTCTGGTAAAAGGTTTTAAAGTGAAATCTTGCGTTTTCTCTTTACATTTTACGTACGAATCTTATCTTGCGAATGACATAAAAACCGCCGATTTAAAAAAAATGGTTTTAAAAAATGATCTTTAGTTGATATAAATATTTGTGCAGCAAGAAATGTCGTGCTTTAACCGAATATTTCTTGTATCAATGTGTTCTTGTTTATGACAATTACCAATTTGTAATCAGTATATATAATGAATTGTCTCGTCGATTTACGTTTTGAAACTTTAAAAACAGCTGGCTTTGTTAGATTTTTTCCTTTACGCTGTTTTTGAAAATTCAATTTCAGCGACGAATATTTTATTTAACTCTGTAAACCGTTATTCTAGAATGAAGTTTACCAATTTTAATAGATATATGTTTATACATTATTAAATTACTAACATTACATCATTTCTATTAACCAAAACGTATATAGTCGGAGATATAAACATAGCAAAAAAGCTACTCAAGTCCAAATAGGAAGTCATTAGGTGCAAAATGTTTCGAAACCTTTCAAGTGTTTTTGAATTTAAATAAATGGATTTAGTAATTATTACAATTTATCCACACTGCCCCGATATTTTAATGAAAAAAATTAAGATTGTCTTGAACCTTGAACCTTGATTATTTAAACCAAGCATATTATGTTGCTTAATTATTTGTGCATATAAAAAGGATAAATTTTCAAATTATTTTTTTAAAGTACCACAATAAGCATTTTCTGAAATCAATAACTTACCAATAAAATAAAAATACAATATTTAAGAAATCTAAATCTCAAATAAAACAATTGAGTCTATAAAAGTACCATATTTTACACACAATAAGAGAAATTTGACCCCAAAAAAATCAATGACAAAAAGGTCATTGGAAATGCCTGGGAAAACGGAAATTCCGATATCATGCTTTTCCCCAAGTTAGATTTTTGGGGACATTTTCCTGTGTCTTATTTGTATATAATACTAAAGAGATAGACTAAAAATTTCTTCTGTTGAAATAAGTTAAAGTTAAAAGTCTATTTTGACTGGACTATTATTCAAACAAACATTGCATGAGCAATTTGTGGCATATTTAAACGGATATTGTTAAAGCTTACATTTCCGTACAGGTCATGACCATTTTGTACCATGTTAATCTCAATACACATCTTGCAAACTTGTATGTTCGTACCATGTCTGTTTCTGCCATGATTAAACAGACATTTTGTACGATTGAAAATGCAAAATTACGAATGTTAAAGCAATATGGAAAATTTAGGTATGCTATATGTAGATTTCAAGAAGAAACCTCTCATCAGTAGCATTATAACCAAAACGAAGGAAGTCAAAGATTCAAATATAGAGAAACAAGCACTCAAATCAAATTTCGCGCTTTATATAAAGAGGCATTGTTTACATGATATCGTTGCATTTAATAAGAGATAATATTAAACAGTATTTGTCTATGGTATGATAGAAATTGCAGGTGAATGTGCTTGTTTCTGAGATATTATTAATGGGAAATTTTGGCTAAAATAATGTTTCCCTTGATTTAACAAAGATTTTGTCTCAGCAGGGTTTTTGTAATTTCTTTACTAAATCAGACATTTGACTTACTTCTATAATAATAATTTTAACATTTTTACTAATATTTATTATATGTCGTGCTGTTGTATTTTTTTCTCAGATATTCTAAATTTAACCTTTTCATATAACATGTATAAGTGTGACTCAAAAAGGAAGAGAATATAAAAAGTATAATTACCTCTGTTTTTTTCTCAAAATTCGGTTTATCTGATATTTTTCCCATTTTCAATTTTAAGAACTTGTTTCTTCAAGTAACAATAGGAGACGAATTTCTTACCTTCAACAATTCCATTACTTCGAAATTTCTCTTATCTTTTGCTATTTCGAATGATGTTCTACCCTACAAAATACTAGATAAATTAGAATTTCTCATATCTACTATTTAAATACATTCATTTTTTTTTGGAAAATATTAGAAAAGATAGAGCCGCTGTGCCTTTATCGACATTTGCAAAAATTGTATCGATTTTTTCCCTTTTTGATAGAAATTTCCTTTTCCGCCTGAATTGATTATTGGTGAATTTTTTTGGTGATTTTTCTCCCATTCTGAGTTTGTTGGGACATGGCACACTTCCATTATATTATTAATCCTGGTTAATAATCGAAGTTGTTGAATGTGCAATCCCATTTCATTTTCTATTTCTTCTTTTATCTGGTGAGTTAAACTACCAAAGTTTAAAATAGTTTGAATTTGGTGTGCCGTATGCGGATTTCAAAGGAAACCTTTCATTAGTAGCATAAGACCCTAAACTTAGGAAAGCCAGGATCGAAACGCTGTCAAGTAAAACACTTTTTTGAAACAATCCAGCAGAAAGGTCTCGTACAATGCGCAATTAGAGAAATTATCCTACAAATTTCTGTAAAACAATATGTGAAGACATAAAACTCAGCTTGTGAATACCCTCAGGGGCTGTTTGTCGACCTGAAGAAGCATCGAACCGGTGGTTTCAAAATACAGGTTTACCATTCTAGAATAAATAAAATGAAGTCTGATATGCTAAATGTACATTTCAAGGGTAACATTCCATAGAGAATTTATGGGACATTTTAATCGCAGTTAACTCCTTTTGATTGGAAACTCTATTTTCCCGCACAGAAAACTTGTGCGTAACTTTTATAAAATATTAGAAAAAAGAATTGGCATGACTGTCCGCGAGACTGCCATCCACCAAATGACAGAAGAATCCTAACTTCTACAGGCCGTATTATGGCCTTCAACATTGAACCAGAGTCCATGACGGAAGCTATAAAAGGCCACCAAAATACAATATGTGAAAATGTTCATAAAACACGACAATCGACCTAATCTATTGAAAACATGGTAACAAATAACAATAAATGACCAATTAAACAAAGACAAACACCGGACTACATGTTCCTGTCTTGGGACAGGCGAGGTTTAAACTGGTTGCGTTTTGGATTGTTATTACATAAAGTTCATTCATTCTTAATTTGTGAACAAATAATTTCAAGTCTTTGATTGATTCTGTTTCTTTTTAATTAAACAGCTTAAGTTTTAAATTTAACTGAAGTTTATTTTCTTGAATTTGAATGCAGAATATTTGTTGTACCCTAATCCCGAAATTACTCTTAAACGGACAATTAACTCTCAGAAATTACCCTTAACAGAAATAAAAATAAAATTGATTAAAAATGCTGATCTAGTTAGTACTGGGTATAAGTATCAAATATTATTATAAGCTTCCATCGTGAACAAAAACTTGGTATAGTTTCAATTTTTTTAGATCAGCCTTTCTTTGGCAATTTTCCTATTAAGATAACAAAAAATAATGATTTCTCCTAAGTGACGGTAATCATATTAAGAGATAAAACATTGAACCAGTTATTTACGCGCCATTTCTGCTGGAGTCAGATGAACAATGAAGATGAAACTGTTTACGATCCGTGGCTTGCCTTTGATTTTATTACATGTTACTAATTGTTTATAAAAATGATCGTATAAACCACCTTTCTGTGTGGTGGACTCGCATCTCCAACCCGACATTGTTTTGCGTAGTACACTTATTATTATTTTTGTAGAAACAATGTTTCGATTTTCTGTGGGTTTATTACCCAGGTGAAATCTCATCAGGGGTGACCTTATATAAATTTAATAGTTCTAGTTCGACGTAATTATTTATTACGCTTTCTTTTCATGTATATGAACTACTTTATTCTTATTCTTATTTTATATTATCTAATTGTAGATTGTATCAGTAAATATTTTTGCTTTAATATCTTATGCAATTTAGTATTGCATTTCTTCATTTATAACTTAGCATCTTGTGCTGTTTGAGTCTTTTCATAGACTAACTAGTTTTCCATGTTTTCCACGTGTGCATTGCATTTTAGGCGTTATCAATCATCTGATTGTCACTCGTATACTGTGAACTCTCACATTGATATTTCCACTTGGTGCTTTATATAAGTCATTAACCAGTAAGAAAAATTATCTTATCGCCAATGTTTTTACTAGTCTTGTATGTAAAACAAGGAGTTACAGATGATATACCAGAATTTTGTCAAAATTCTTTGTAATCTGTCTGTTTTTGGATGATATGTTATAATAAACATATTGATGTTTGATGGATTTCGTATCCGTTTGCGTACTTTCAATTGTTAATTTTATTTAAGATATGCGCCATACTTTTTCTTTATTATAGCGTCTTTTGACCAATTTTTCATCAAAGAGGTTAAGTCACTGTATTCTGATACCCTCTCCTTTAGTAAAGTATTTAAAACAATTTATCAAAATAATGCATTTTTAACAAATTTGATAAAATTGACGATTTCAGACCAAGTTCCAACTATTGATACATCATGATAGGAATATGTTTTGATAAAAAAATTGATTGAGTCAACTAAATATGACAATACATTTTGTATAAAGTGCAATATATCATAGCTCTCGGTTGTTTGGGGCCAAAATTGGGCCATATCAAACTCACTCCTGTAAAAACAAAATCCAAAATTACTTTTAAGTGTGTTTGTAGAATTAGTCACACGTGCCAAACATAGTCGCCATGACTTCATTTTTTTTTGATACGACAAAATAAATTGGAACGTCAGAATTTAAAGAGCAGCTCCTAGCTTCAGCCCTGAATATTGGCCCAGGCACACAGCGTACAAGTTGAAATAGAAAGACAAATTCCGTATGTCTGACACAGATACAATCAAATGATAGAATCAATTACAATTTATTAGAAATTAAGATTATCTCCGAAATATACCAACAAACCATCATTAGTTCTTCAGTCACATATCGTGCTTTCATTGGTCTGTTTCTTTAAATTTATTTTATTTATTTTTCATTATCTTTATTTATTTTTCTTTATTATAATTTTTTTTTTTGGGGGGGGGGCATGCCGTGACTACAGTTTACTTTGATATTAATAGGTTGCACAAAACTTACAAAAGGTGTTTCGATGTATGTAATTTTTAAAGGCGTTAGTATTGGAAAAAAACCTTTGTCAAAATCTGCTTACAGAAATTACAAATTTATATGTCAAAAAAAACTACCAATACTTTAAAATATATTAACAACAGTTATTGGGAACAAAATCTGGTTAAGGGTATTTCATTTCGGGTAAAGAGTAAATTGTTAGATTTGTCTTTCTTTCGTAGGAAAACATGAGAAATAATGATTTCCCCCTTTAAAAAAGATCTTTTTTCTGTTAAAACACTGTTTTTCGATAGTTTTGCTTGATAAATGAATATTGGAAAAATTCGCAACAACATTTATAAGTTGGATTTTAACATTATAATTCATGTTCTTTAATTAAATTGTTATAATTAACCTTTTTTCTTTTTTCGTGATAAGGGGTATCGGATAAGAGTATGATTTGAAAGTTAAGAGTTTCGGGTTAAGGGTACAACATACATTTGATGTACACCGGGTCTTCAAAAAGGAACTACTTGTCAAAGAAAAGAAATAGTCTACTTTTATAAGGAATTCGAAGATACCAAAGGTGCAGTCAAAAATCGTTAAGTCGGAAAACAGACAAAACCATGGCCAACAAAATGTAAAAGTCAATTATAGAGTATTTCTCCATCTTGAATATCTTGTTCTAGCTAAAATCATCACAACTGTTTACTAAAATTATAAACTGGCAAAGGTATCATACACTACATACCGTTCTATTTTGCGACTCCGAAGATATAAATTAAGATAGTTTATTTCCTTGTTATAAGATCATATGATACAGTATATAGAGCAGCTCGATATTAATTTTCAAACATTTGCAAAAAAACACAAACCAGATAATCTTTATTTAATTAATTATGTGATAAGTGTTAATGAAGATAAAGGAAAATATATTAGTTTATTCCAATAGCTATTATAACAAAGCTAAGAGTTATTCAGTTCTTATTAGACCTGTGATAAATCTGGAATGCGTAGTCAAAAAGACAATATAAAACTCGAAACAAAACAACAAACATGGAAACACAAAGTCCAACGCCATTTGTTAAAGTAGGTGATTGGATTATAAATTAAATCAGTCATGATATATTTTTCTGACTTTTTGTGTAAATGTGTAAACAGATTTTCAAGTTAATGGCAGATGACACTGCATATAATGGACGATATATTATTTTGCAAAGTACAAATGAGATTTCCGACCACAAAATTTGGGTACACTGTATGCCACAATTTTGTGGTCAGAAATGACGTCCTATTTCTGTGCCAGCTTGGACTGGAAGTTTGTTTACACATCTGCGTTAGGACAATACGTCACAGAGGTAAATCTGTTCTTTGCAATAAGTGTTTGTCGGAAGCCAGCAATATGATAAATAAAGGCTCAGGTCGAAAATTAGTCTAAAGGTCAAAATGAAATACTTAGACCAGAAGACATACAAGACCACTGTGAATAAAAAATGGAACATAGTTCATAAACTAAACTTCGAGTTACACGAACACCATCAAACCTGTATTGAGTTATGGTTATGCGGAGGTAAGCAATTTTTAACAGGTCAAGAGCCAGAGCCCATGTTTAGTTTAATCGATGTCAGTTACAAATGGTATTGGAATGGATTTGTAGTCAGCGACAATGGACAGATAGCAACACGAAAATGTAAATATATGGGAAATGTCAAATAAACTGCATTCCATCCACGAGGAATTCAAAGGGAATTTACATATCATTCCAAAGGCCTTAACACGGTTGTGGTGCCACATCTTGTCAGATTTCACCTGGATAAAAAAGTAAATGCGTTAAACATTTACATATAAACCCATACCCACAATGCCCGACTTTAAACAGGCACATGAGACATGTGGTGGGTTCAGTTTGTTAAATGGGATAACAACCATCCTCCAATGAGTGGCCAAAGGAAAAAAAACATCATCAGTAACAGAAATTCGCCCACTCCGATTAGGAAGTACCCGAATCATGATGGCGAAAGAAAATCTGTTGGAAAAATAATTTTAATCATTCCATAAGAAACTATGGTTTAGTAGGTAGCTTTCCCGTCAAGAGTATCCTTCTAACAATAAAATTTTGATAGGAAACCTAAGCTCTGGATTAGAGTATCAACTTCACAATGCTTACTCAAAATAAAAGTATTTCTTGTAGTTAAGTTATGTTCGCAACATGCACTAACTTTAAATTTCTATGTTTTTGCAGTTTCATCGATTTCAAGATTAATGAGATATCTTATAGATTCTGTTAAAATTATTTAAATAATGCAATATAAGATTATCATCTGTTTATCGGAACTTGAAACCAAAGACTGAGTCATTTTTTCTTCTTTCTCCGTAAAAGGCTCTGTATGAAGTCAGCTCCAAACGAATAAAAGAATATAGGGAATTACTGTTGTTGCCCATTGTCATATCGCTTTGTTAAAACTCCGCAAATATTACAAAAATAAAGTCAATCAGGAAATCAAGCAATCTGCAAAAACCTTTTTCACTTAACTTTAGATTAGAATCTGTTTGTTAAATTGAGGTTTCAACTAGATTTCAGTTATACCTGGGCTATCAGTTTTGCTGGTAGAGGAAGCAGAATACCCCGAGAGAACCTCCGACCATCGACAGGTAACTGACAAAACTTATCACGTGCTATGCGAGTTAAACGAAATCCGTTTTGTATGGTAAAAAGTCAAGCTCGAACTCACGACATATAGGTGACAGACTACAATGATGTGTAGATATAAGTTAAATTAACAACCAAGACCACTCGGTCACACAGGTCCAAGTAGAATCAAAGTGGTTAATCAAAATGAGGGTGATTCCTTCTAAGAACCAAATATTTTAACTGTGTTTATCATCCCTATCATCATGGTTATCATCATCAAAGGTGAACCAAATCTTGAATTTATCTTCTAGTTTTAAATTCGGACAAGTTATAAATGTTGGAGATATCAAATAATTTGCTTCTGTTGCAAGAGAACATAGATATTATTGAGGCATTTCAACAGATCTTTGCATTTTTTTTTAGAATTCATGTTAGGTTCATACCACCTCTCATGAAATCATATCTATAACCTTAAGCAAATTGTTAAGGGCCTCAAAAGAAGAAATGATAATTTTATTATATAATAAAGTTCGATACAAAATAAAACAACTAGCAAGTCGCAAAAAGTTTAAATCTTCAATTTAGATTGCATTTAAGTTTTTTTAATTCACCAGTAAAAATCATGGGTGCAAATCAAAAACAAAAGTTGATTTGATTTATACTATTCAACCAACATCTCAATAATGAATAAACAAAATCTGACGGTAGGAACAACTACTTAGTTCAGTCCTTTTCGAAGTCTTTCCTTACTTACAGTGTTTTAGAATTTAAACGGATGCAGCAAATTTCTTTACGCCATTAATTGATAATTTTGACACCTGGGCTGATTAATATATATCTAATGGTTTTAGACTGATGAAAAAGATGTATTTAGAGCAACACTTTGAAAGATAAACATTCTTAACATACGGCATCAAAAGGAAAACATAGTTATATGATCAATTGTTAGTAGGAGATAAACAACGAAATAGTATTTTCGACCAGTTTCTGAAAAACCTAGAAAACGGACAGTTTGTTCAATTAGTGAATATACAAAGACATAAAACTCATACATTAAGTATATACCTCTATATTTTTGTCTGTTAGGCTACAGCCTGCATGGATTAATTCTTGTACTATAGGTAAATGTCCTCCATCAGCAGCAAAATGAAGAGGTGTATTACCCTACAACAACAATAATAAAAACTGAGTAAAAAATTATCTAGACTAAATCAGCACCTCTTTGCTGACGACAAACTGTAGGATATCAAATAATTTCCTCTACGAATAATAGGGTTATTCATCGAATGTTTTCTGTTACATTTAACAAATTGATTAAAGATAAATATGATAGCACAATGCTTAAAAGTTTCGTTTAGTTTGTTTTATTCGTTTCCTTGTGTGTTTTAGTGTTCTTGCAAATATGCGCATGTTTTTTGTGTACACTCAACGCCCAAAAAATATTGGGTAAATTTCATAGAGACTGCAATCCAACCCCGACAAAATAGTTGAATATACAAATCTACAAGGCATAGAACAAGGGTTGAATATCGCTCATTTGAAAAAGCTCTAAATCTCCCCAAATGAAAAATCGTGTATGCGTAAAGTAATACTGTTCTTAATTAAATATCATTTAAAAATGATCATGTAACAGAACAAATACGATAAAGACAAACCTTTTACAATAATTCCTTACTTTGGATAGACACATGAGCCATGTAGTGGGCTTAAACTAGTTTAGTGAGTATCCAGCCATCCGCCTACGTGTGGCCAAAGGAAGAAAGCAACATCAGTAAATAACAAACTATTAAAATCAATCAGAAAGTCACCCAATCCGACTAGACAGTTTCTTAATTACAATAAATATGCTTAAGCAAAGTAAACGTCAAAATGAAACGTCTCTAATGACGGCAAGCAATTACTGAAAGCAATCTCAGGGAGCGATTCCTGATTATAAAACATCTAGCCTCTCATCACGAGGTGTTATCAAACAAAGTTTGTCTGATGTTTTAATGCTTTGTTGTCAATAAAGGTGAGGGAATACAAAATGGATACAATGCCAAATATATTAATATTTGTGTAATGATGCTGTCAATCGAATGAATCGATAAGGATCTCTAAAATGACCTTACAGTTTATAGATTGAGTATCTCGTAGAGATGCACTGTTGAAAAAAATAAAAGTATTAAAAGAAGTTTTAATTTGTCTAACCTGTCTAGCTGTTGTTGAAAGCACAATGTTAATTATTAAGAATTATTTTGGGAAGTTTTTAATATGGTGCTGCTGTGAAAAAAGCCAAATAGTGAAGAAATCATTAAGAATTTCGATTTTGTCAGAAATTTCTAATATTATACCGTATGAAAAGGAGAAATAGTAAATAAAGTGACGCGAACTTGTTATTGATGATGTTAAAAAATATAAATTTGAAAGTGTATCTTAAATTGAAGTCAAACTTACCTGTGTATCTTTTCCATTTACATTTGCTCTATTCTTAAGTAGTTCTACTACAGAAGGCATATCACCTCTCCTCGACGCGAAATGTAGAAGTGGTGTGCCGTCCTACAAGAAGAGGAAAAACAAGATAGCAGGCCTAATTGATAAAATGTTTTTTTTTAAATTATGCTTTACTTACCTTATAGCATTCTCCTCATCATAGAAACGGATCCTGTGCTCATTGTTAAAAAGCATTTTTGACACAAGAAACGCTCTTTCTTCGCAGACTAACTAAACTGATTTTTTTCTTTATATTCCAACAAAATTTCCGTTCCTCACAACAATAAAATTAACAAACACGATAAATTTTAAATTTGAAGATACAAATTCAGATACATATAAAATGGATATGGTGTAAATATTCATGACACAAAACATGATATATACAATAAAATTCCAAGCAAAGGAACAACGCTTTGTTTGCTGTTCTAAATCTCAAAGTCACAGTTAAAACAATTCACAACCATGTCCGAAAACTTTGGACATTATGAACAGTGAGTGTTAAAATGTATACTTACTTATAAATATGGATCAATACTTATTCGATTAAATGTCAACAACACCATAAATTTTATTGTTTATTGAACCAAGGACATAAATGTAAACACTTTCCGAAGGACCACCTTGTTTATCTTGTCAATTTGTTTACTTTATTTCTACAGAGAAACAAATCAAGGTAGTTTAACAAAAACTAATGTGATTTAAGATACATGAATGATTTACCGAAAAGTAACTATTTTATTTTTTTATACACGTTTGAGACTTTTCAGTGCTTAATTTTCTGAAAATTCCCAAAATGAAGTGTTAAATTGAGTATTTTAAAATTTTCTGAAAATTCCAAAAATGTAGTGTTAAATTGAGTATTTTTAAATATCCACATTTGACATTTGATTAACACTACTTGTGCAGTATGCGTTATTACAGTACTTTTGTAGTCTTTTCTTAACTGTCGACAGAATAGTTGTAAGCAATTCAGAAAGAGGCGTGATGAAGCACCAGGATGAACCCGCTTTATTTCTTTCTTTTTATGGGCACTTGTGAAGTTTTTGTTATCCAGATTAAATAATCAGATCCGACTCGTCTTCTTTGGTGTTAATACCAAACGAAGAAAACCGATTTGTGGATAACGAGAATCTCTTCTGTAGAAAGTGAAGTAGCTACCAGATTTGTCGTTGATGCCAAGCTCTTTTAGCAAGCAATCAGGGAGGTGTTTTTTACAAACAAATACAATATTATTTAATTCTTAAACGGCTGGAAAACAACATATTTTCATGGATGGCGGACAAGTTCCCCAAGAGAGCAGGTTCCTTGAAACAGAAGGAGCTGAATTTAAGGAAACATAGCGAACTTTTAAATGATATGGAAAAATCAATTTTATCTGAAATTGGTAATAAAGCGGACATCATTTTGAATGAAAGCAATATGCGGTAGTAATACAGTTACGGAAAACACAAAGCAGGCTAAATTGATACAATGTTGCTACAGAATTATATTGTATGATATAGAAACCATTCAAGCACTTTTGTTTTGTCAAATTTTGTTTCTGTGCCAAAAATAGAACTAAAACTCGCATATTCTCAGTTTCTTTTTAGCTTGGTATACAAGTTAAATACATTTAAATGAATTTTTTTGAAATCAAACAAGATACAACACGATTTACTATAAAATAAAATCGAACAGCATTAATTATATTAACTTACTATAAATTCATGCGTTTATTATTATTTTTTACTTAATTAAAATTGATGTAGATATTTTAAGGAGGGATATAATTCAAACTTGCATAAAGTTTCCTGTTTTCTGTTATATTTTGTTGATAAATCCGTAATTTGTTACAGTGTTTCGATTTTTTTTTGTTCCTGTTACCTTTGTGCAATAAGAAATTGCATCAAGGATATAAAATATTGTTTTGAACAATTTAAACAGTTCAGACTAAATTTCATTGGATTGTCATCTCACATTACAATTGTACAGAACCTTTGTTGAAATGAGGGAAAAAAAGATCTTTGTCGAAACTAAAGCAACAAAAACATAAAAAATTAACTTGGATGCAACAACTCATCATGGTCAATTGGAACAAAATCTTTTACAAACCAAAAACACAGTTATATATTAAACGTAAAACCTTCCATAAGAACTTGCTTCGTGTTCAGAAACAAAATATCTACTTTCTATTAAGCACATATGACAAAACTTGTCTTGTTTTTTAATTTCATTTTAATGATCTTTAACCTTCCAATATTTATGATTATTACTCATATGATAACGAGCCTAATGACAGAAAGTGCCAATACCAAAATATAACTGATATTATCAGACTGTGTAGCAACTTCTTATGATATTTACCTTATATCGATCATCTTCAAAAATCAGAGCACCATGCTTTAATAGTTCTGTAACAGCTGATAATTCACCATTATACGCTGCTAAATGAAGTGCTGTAAAGCCCTACAACAAACAAACCAAAGTTAATAATTTGGACTGTTTCTCTATAAATACAAACTTACCAATGTTAAATAAATATGGAAAATTTTGAGTATGCTAGATGTTCAATCAAAGGAGTAGCATCTCATCAGTACTATTACAACCGAAACATAGGATGTCAAAATATATGAATATTTATTAAATATAATCTCGCAAAAGCAAGACAATACCACAAATTCGATTAAATTATCACAAAAATGCTTAACACACAAAAATGCTTAACTTGACATTTCCAATGAGATAGTTCTATTAGGATATGCTTTTCCTAACACTCTGTTATAACTAAAAATAACAATTTCATTTTAAGCTATTTATGTTTTAGAGCAATCTGCAATCAGTCCTTAATAAAATGAATATGAAACAAATTTCTAGTGAGACCTGAATCTATGTCAGATATTGTGTCATAAGCACTTATCTGTTTGTAAGTTATGAACTATTGTTTAAAAATACAAAATTACCAATGTCAAATAAATACGGAAAATTTAGGTATGCTATATGTACATTTCAAGGAGTAAACTCTCATCAGTAGCATTAGAACCGAAACATAGGCAGTCAAAGATTAAATCGATTGATGATCCATACAAAACTATCTAATTTCCACCTGTAGATAAACAGTCATATATATGGAAAAACGTCATGATAGGTCAAATAGCCCTTAAACTCTAAATGTTAGTTTGGGAAAAAAATGTGAGCATGGAAAAAAGATATTAAGATTAGAATAAAATCCCAAAGTCTCATCAAGTTTTTTTCCAGTAGTCGAACGATTTTTGCTTTCGTTAAAAAATAAAATTAAAAATATGTTGGTTATTTTTTTTTAAATATTGTTAAACAAATTTAACTGATGGTAACAATTTGTCTAGAAATTAAGTTTGAACTTTCTAAATTTTTAAGAGTATTTTAAGTATGAACTTTCAAAATTTTTAATTTTATAACTATATTCAAATATAGAAAACATTTTCACTATGGTAATATCTTTGACCGATAAAAATGACGATGTTCTCACACTAACCTTAAAGTTTTATCGTCTACTACAACTACTGTAGATCAAACCAAGGTTTGTCTTCTAAGACACTAAATGATGTGTTTGGCGTTGTGAATGATACCTCAAAACTGTCAAATGCTTCTTCTTATTTTTCTAAAACATCTTTATGAGGGGAAATACTACTAACTGTCTAAAGGATTTGAACGACAATGTCTATACTACATTTTATTTTGGTATAAAAATGTATCATATTTGACTGATGAAAAATTGTCAGCTTTTACTCCCATGTTAATAAAATGTTGGAATCCAAGACAAAAATGTTTCAAGGTCTTAAATTCGACGTTGTAATCATTTGTATCATGAGATTTTAAACTCCATTTTTCTTCCAATAATTATCAGTGTAAGCAATAGTCGTACAAATAGTCACTGGTCTTCATAGAAGAGAAAGAAATATAGGCACATTATGTACGCTAGATAATTGCGGAATTTGTTTTCGTTTTTGGGAGTTGTTATTGATTTGTCTTTTGCTTATATTAACCACTGATTTTCAATGGCTTTCTATTGTATTTTGTCCACTCACTCTTTGATCTACAAAACAACTCTTAAAAATTGCATTTAAACCAGATGCTAAAAGGTTCTTTGGTTGAAGCCTATATCGTTTATAAAAAACCGTGAAACGGATTTAAATTCATATTAATAGTAGTTGTAAAATATGTCCTCGAAATGTATCTAAATAAAATTCCAAGTTATCATGAGGACAGACAGATATCGTCAATTCAGAATACAATCAGAACCATGGTAAAAAAAATTAATAGAATACAAACAATAAAAAACGCGCTAAAATGAAAGTAATATGTACCAGACATGCTTTTCTTATTAAACAAACTACACCAGCTTTGTTAATTTAAATAAACAAGTGCCAGCTAAACTCGGTTCAATCATGTTCTTGTTTATTATATTAGAACGTACATATTTCTTAGAAAGAGTGCTTAATAACTTAGAAACAAATATTTTTGAAAATGTTATAAATGTGACTATTTTGGAAAGTAAAAAAAATATTCTCTACAACTATAGTGGTCGCCAGTATTTATAAGTGCAACAAGTTTCACAATAATAACGTTTTAATTTAAAAAAAAACCGCTGGGTTTTATCTTCAAAAAAATAAGAAAACGTCTAGACAAGTTTCGTACATAAAATACGAAAGTGTGTTAAGGAAAGAAATGTGTGCAAAGATTATCTTGTCCAGGTCAGATTTCTGCAATCCAACTATAGGCCTATCCTAAATTAAATATGGATGTAGAGAAAATACATGTGTGTGTGAACTTATCGAAAAAACATATAGGAAAATGTGGTATGGATGTCGATATTACCACCTAATAAGTTATACAATGTAAAACAAAGTAAAAATAAAACAGACAAAAACAACGATATCAACTGGACTATAGGTCTCTAATTTTTGACTGACACAAAAGCATGTTTAAACGGGGTTAAACATATTTGTTAGCGCTCAATCGTCCACTTATTCCGGGTCAGTGGTGTGACAAAACGTTAAAAAACGAAACTTAAAACCAAATGATTGAGATTTGGCTTTCGAAGTCGCTAAATAGTACAATGAATATTACAAATTTAAGGAGAAAAGTGACTCATTTTTCTGACAGCTAGTTTAAAACCCGAACGCAATTGATGATCTGAAAGGTTTTGTAAGCTAAGACATTAATCAAAATCTGTTCATTTAATCCTGTGTTATAATGTTATTAACAGCAAGGGAAAACAGATATTTCGAAAATGACATAATAAAAAGTGTCAACAGTATATATGACAAATATGTGTAAAAATATCAATTAAAATTAGTTTTGGTGAAAACTATTTATCAGATGTTGATTCCAAAAACGCAATATTCAAAAAACTTATTGTGTAATAAAGATAACCCCTATTTATTAGTTTATTTAAATAACTCCTTGTTGACTGTTGGGAGGTATGGTATTGTGTACATGTATTTTTAAATTAATAATAAGAAAAAAATCTATTGTCAAGCCTTCAGCAAAAAGCAACTTTTGTAGCCGACTAGACAGAAAATTATTATTAGTGTGGCTTCCATGCAACTAATTGTTACATACATATCATACATGTACACAAGTTCTATTCCGACCATTTCTACAAAAGTAGCAAGCGATCTTCTATATTTATTAATTTTCTGAATTTGCAGCCAAACTTTAAAATCTTTTATATTTATTATAGAATAAAGTGTATGTTTTCAATAATGTATCTTTTATCTTATAAGTTGTTGGTAATGCAACATTACAGTACTAGCTCCGTTTGACCGTATTGACAAAAGGTTTATGTCTTTAATGATCGGCACTTATATCTTACGAAAAATTTTAGCAGTGATACAGATATCAAAAGATTTTTACAATATATAAAGCCATAGATTAAATAAAAATAAACTGGAAATATTTTGACACGAAACAAAATACCATGGAATAATAACAAAGAGCAAATTAATTTTAAAATGATCCACTCTTGAGTTAAACAAACTTATTCACAAAGGGTACATGTTTGTCCTTGTGTTCAAAAGAAAAACATCTCGTGTTGAGAGGCTTGACTTCTTAATATCAGGATTATCACTACCAGTCTGCTTGCATAACTGCGAGCATTCATTAGATAGGTTTATTTTGAATTGTATTTTCATTAAGCACATTTGTCGGATTTTTGTTATATTTTTTATGTTGTCTGTGACTTTGAACACTTTTGGTTAAAGGGGGATCCAACTTAATTAATTCACCCACCAAATGTGCCTTGCCCAAATCAGTAATTGTCGTCATGTTTGTCTTCTGTTTTATGTTCATTTTTGATACTATTTAGATAAGAGATATTTTTTTTTTATTTTAGACGTTTAGATCTTTTGAGAAAGAGTAGTATCATTATCACCGTAAGTTAACGATTCTTCAGGCATTCAATTATTTTCGTCCTTATCGCGTTTCATTCGTCGACGTTTCTTCGTCGCTAGTTATCATATAACCAAAGCTGTTCACTCTTTATTTCGATATAGTGCAGTCATAGGTTAACGGCGTGTTTATCTTCAGTGTTACACAATATGTAACTGATATAAAATTAAATATAAAATTTTTTCTTGATTTTTTAATTTTTCAATAATTTAGCTAGCCTTTATTCAAGTCCAGTGTAGAAGTCCCATTGAGAGATCAAAAGTGCATAGTCCGAAGAGACAAGTCAAATGTGAAACAAAGTAAAAGGAATTCGAAGATACCAAAGGGGCAAACAGAAATCGTTAAGTCGAGGACAGACAAGACCATGGCCAACAATATGAAACGAAAGTAAATGATAAAACGAAATACAAGGAACAAAGGGTTGAAAATCCACGAACGCCTTTACAAAAAAAGGAGTGGTATGATGTGCTCTAGAAGGGCAAGCATCGGCAGGCTTGCGGGCAACATCCGTTGTGGAATCTTTAAACTCTAATCAGGAAAAAAATGGGAATAGAGAACATATTTTTCTATTACTGTCAATAGGTCCGTAATAAGCTGAGATACCATACGGATGGCGACCATTTAAGGCGGGACAAAATTAACTTTTGATTGGATGTATTCTTGTTGTAGTAATTAATGAGACAACAGCAATGCTTTCTTCAGAATATCCTGATTCTTGGAAAAGGCACAAGAGTATCAAATCAACTGCGAATCATAAAAACCATTGGCAAAGGAAGCAGGAATATTGCCACATTAATATTGAAAGTTTACAATAGGAAAGTTGAAGTCATCCTGTTTTTCGTTAATGTTAGAAACAAGTTTCCCTCTACATTAATGAGTCTATTTTCTCCTTAATATCTTTTCCGCTGGGATATTTTTGGTCGAGATATTCACGTAGGATTTTTCAATGACCAAACACCATCGATATCGCAAAAAGTTAAATTAAACGATCTGGTCAATTTGTTTTGTTATTTCGGAGTCCCTGAATTACACCTACATGTACTTACTGACTATAAGGGCGGTTCAAGATCAAAACTGTAGACGAGATGACTTTGATTTCCCGATTGTAAACTTTCCGTTCATGTCTAGCAACATTCAAGCCGCACATGCATCTGCATATGGAGTGTATATCTATAAGTTGATACCCTACTCTGGGGCTTCTGCTTCCTATTAGGATTTTATTGATAGAGGGTTACAAATAACAATAAAGATACTGAGCCAAGGGTTTGTCTTTCGTTTCTTTTTTATGGGCGTGGTCTTGTATGTCTTCCGACTTAACGATATCTGTCTGTCCATTTGGAATATTCGAATTCCTTCTGCTTTATATGAGTACAATAACAAGTCGGATTGAAGCGGCGCACGATTTGTGCCCATTGGAATGCCAGCGTCTCTTCAAAACTCGCCCATGACATTCTTTAAAAAAATTTCAATCAAATCCAGCATTTTTACAATATGAATATTGGTGGTTCGTTGGTATCACAATGTCATGAAATACAATTAATATGATTATCAAATCTATACCGGGGGTAAGATATTCATTTTTCAAAATATTTGAAATGAGCTTCTGGTTATTCCGCACGAATAAACATTTTTATGACAACGGAATGCTTGGTGATACTTTAGCCTTTCTAGAATTATATAACTATCTAGAGATATATTTAGGAATTGTGCGACTTATATCCAATGTCAGGGTTTGTTGGAATGAGGAGAATAATAGCTTTAGAACAAATTGGTTTGAACTTTTTTAAGTATCGTTGTTTTTTAAACTGTAAATTCGTAAGTGATCTATCAGAATTATGTTAGCCTTTGGAAAATATCTTTAATTATATACGAGAATTTTTAAGTTGGAACACCACCCATTGTGAGAAGCTCTTAATCACCCACAATTATATATATTGTATGGGTCGAGTAATTCTCCTCTTACCAGAATATTATCAAAAATGTATTTATAACAGAACAATTAACACAAATACAAACCTAGACTACAATTTCTTGACTTGGGACAGGTACATGAGACATGTGATGGGCTTAAACAATTTTAGAGGTATCCAACCCTCCAACGATTGGTCAAAGGAAAAATTTAAGAAAAAAGGAGTCATTGACGACCTTTAAAACTCAAACAGAAAATCACCCAATCCGAGTAGAGGGTGCATTGATTACAACAAACATAATAAAACACAAAAAAAGATTTAATTCTCTTATCAGTTACTGAAAGCAAGCTCTGAGCGAGATTCGTGATGATAAAACATCAAGACTATCAACCCAAGATGTCATCAAAAACAGTCTTTCTGGCGATTTAATACTTTTAACACAGGTGCAGACTAAATATATGCAATTTGAAAAATATTAATATTTGTGTAATACTGCAACCAATTTATTGTCAACGAACTTGTACCTCTTGTTGATAAGGTTGTTTAACGGAGCAGTGCGATTCAAAGAAAGCTTTATATGTAATGTTTTCATAGATCATAAGCAATGATATCCAATGTCTTATACAAACTTTATATATGCAGCCGTATTATGGTATAAAATTTTTGTAAAGATTATAAAATATTGTGAAAATCTTGGAAGCTTGTGATATCTGTAAAGCTGCTGCATTGATATCATACGGATCAACTAATTCGTGATGGCGACCATTTAAGGAGGGACGCATTCAATCGTAATTGGATGTATCCTTGTTGTAGTCATTAATGTGACAACAGTAATGTTCTCTTAAGAATATCATATACTTGGGAAAGGCACAAGAGTAGGGGAAAAAGAAATATATTTTTTTTGAAATCTTCGGAAGCTTGTGGTAATTGTTACCTGCTTCAAATGTTTACCCGTAAGATATAAAATGCGATAATTTAATTCAGAAACGTTATTAAAAATGGAAACCTCATACGAAGGAGGTAAAGGCACGTTCCCATCAACTATATGACAATAAATATCGTCACTTTTCTAAATATTTTAATTTATAAAAAGACCTCAATTTTCAACTCAAATCAGGAAAGAGTACGATCATATTTGATATTAAATTTATTAAAGGTAAGTTCTTTCGGATAAATTTATTTTGCAATTTTTTTAAATTCTGGATTATTTTAAAACTAAATAATCAAACAATTATCTAAAAGTATCATTAAACTTTTGGACTAAATCATGTTTAATGGGTCTCTTTAAACAGGACGTATACACATTGACTAGTTTTCTCTTACATCATGGATAAAGCAGTGCAGGTTAATGTTTCTGCAGTCTAAGCCTTTCTTCTTCTTGTTTTTGTTTTATATTTTGTTTTTTGACAACTCTGATAACCGGGCTTGTGATTTCCCTCCGGGACGTCTGTTCCTTCAGCAGAGGTATCGACCCAGTAGTTTAAAATAAAAATATACCAATGTTCAATATAGTCAATTTTATATGCTATATGTACATTTCAAGTAGTAAACCTCTCAGTAATAGCATTAAAACCAAAACATAGGAAGTCCGAGTTCCAAACGTATTAAAACAGTACCTAATTCCAAACAAATTGAAATAGCAAGCCAAATCTGACGGAAGGGACAATTACTAAGTGCAGTCGCTTTCGAAGACTTATTTACAGTGTTTTAGAATTAAAACAAATGCAGCAAATTCATGTTAAACATTGTTTGATAAATTTCAAGTCAGGCAAGTCTGACAATTGGGCTGACGGATGCATACTGATTGCTAAAAGGAATTTGAAGATACCAAAGGGGCAGACAGAAATCGTTAAGTCAAGGACAAACAAGACCATGGTCAACAAAATGAAACGAAAGACAAACATAGAACACACAACACTACACTGAAAACTATGGACTGATGCAAAATGGTGATTAACAGCAATACTTCAAAAGATATATGGCATCAAAAGGAAAGAAATCTTAATTGTAAGTATGAGATAATCACAGAAATAGTATTTCAAACATTTTATGAAAAAACCTAGAAAACGAACATTATTTTAAAAAGTATATACAAAGACATATTGATACATCAAATATATACCTTTGTATTTTTCTCTGCTAGGCTACAACCTGCACGGATTAATTCTTGTACTACAGGTAAATGCCCTTCATAAGCAGCAACATGAAGAGGTGTATCACCCTACAATAAAGAAGAAACAAATTGAATGTAAGATATCTCTGAACGCTACGTTAACGGCAAACTCGTCCGATTTTAAATAATGTTTACTATGAGATAAATGATTATCCGCCAAAAGTTTTCTGTTACGTTTAACAAGATGACGCAAGATTATTATCATAAGACAACACTAAAAAGTTATTTCCAAAACAAATACCCTTAACACTGAGCATGTTGGTACTATAAATTTTTAAGAGATACTGTTTGATAAGGACATAAACTCAATATAACACGTGTAATCTAAAAAAAGTATATCAAAACAGGAAGTGAAACAAACAAACCATATGCAAGTATGTCAGTTCCCATTGCATCAGTATTTAACTGATTACATACAGTTATTTTCATGTCATTTGCCTTTTGTGCACTTACTCGATTCTTACTTCCTTCGTAAGTAGCATTTTCCACACTTTGTTCAACAGAACACAAAATAATCATATGCAAATAAGCAACTAAACATAGAAGTATAACATATTACAAAATTGTTAGATTTCTTTATTGACAACATCTTTGGTCAGTTTGTCGGACGAGTTTACCAGACGATCGGCATTCCAATGGGCACTATTTCTCTCCTCTCCTCGCCGATCTATACTTTTCAACAAAAGAAACCTGAACCAACTTTTATAATGTTACAAAAATTATATATTGTCAAAATGATTAAAATTTGTATAAATACAGTAAATGCCAAAATTTCACATTAAACAGTTTCAAAGGTAACGTTTTTAACGATGCCTGGACCGAACAAGGGCGGTCTATTTTTTCTGGACAGTTTGCGGGATTTTAATACCTAGTGTGACCACGTCTTGCATCAACAACATCTTCACACCTACCGCCCATAAACCAATTAATGCATTGATGTGTCGGGGCATATTGTTTCATTCATCCACTAAAGCAGTGCCCAAGTCCAGAGGCGTTTTCGGTTGAATTTTTCTTTCCCGAAGTTGGTCCTAAAAATGTTCAATCGTAGAGAGGTCTGGAGATAACGCGGGCCAAGAAAATAGACGCATGTGGTTTTGGTTTAAAAAGTCAATACAAATCCTTGCCACGTTACATCGGGCATTATCTTGTTAGAACACATGGTTGTACTCCGGTTGACGGATAAATAGATGAACAATACTACTAAGAATATCGCCTCTATTCTTGATGACATTAAGGTTCCATCCACATTTATTTAGTCCGTGCGTCCATTGTGACATATGCCTCCCCAAGCCATACACTTCCGCCTACAAACCTGTCTATCCCGCTGATAAAAGCGTCCGAATAATGTCGACCCGGTCTTCGGTAAACACTACTACGACCATCACTGAATTGGAGCGGAAATCGAGATTCACCCGACCAGAGGATATTCTGCGAGGTATGTGCCATCCAACGACATCCTGCTTAGGCCCATGCAAGACGTGCTACCTGTGACGTTTTTTAAAAGCAGCGGACCTCGTAGAAGTCTTCTTGGTCGCAAACCAAACCCATTTTGTTTAATTATATACGGGAATTTTTCAGGTGGAATACCACTTATCGTGAAAAGCTCTTAATCGCCCACAATTAAATATATCGTAGGCGTCGAGTAATACTGCTCTTACCAGAATATTATCAAAAAGGTATATGTAACAGAACAATTAACACAAATAAAAAATAGACTACAATTCTTGACCCGGGACATGTACATGTGACACGTGGTAGGGTGGAACAAGTTTACAGGGTATCCAACCCTCCAAAGATTGGTCTAAGGAAAAATTAAAGAAAACGAAAGTAGCAATTGACGACCTATAAAACTCAAACAGAAAGTAACTAACTCCGACTAGAGGGTATATTGATTACAACAAACATAATAAAACACAAAAAATATATACGTCTCTTATGACTGCTATCAGTTACTGAAAGCAAGCTCTGAGCGAGATTCGTGATGATAAAACATCAAGACTATCAACCCAAGATGTCATCAAAAACATTATTTCTGGCGATTTAATACTTTTAACACACGTGCAGAAAGACTAAATAGATGCAATGTCAAAAATATTAGTATTTGCGTAATAATGCAACCAATTTATTGAATTTTGTAACAACAAAATTAAGTTTTAATGTCTTCAATGTCAACGAACTTGTACCCCTTGTTGATAAATTTGTGTAACGGAACGGTGAGATTCAAAGAAAGCTTTATATGTAATGTTTTCATAGATCATAAGCAATGATATCCAATGTCTTAAACAAACTTAATATATGCAGCCGTATTTTGGTATTAAATCTTTATAAAGGTTATAAAAATTGTGAAAATCTTGGCAGCTTTTGATATCTGTATATCTGCTGCATTGATACCATATGGATCAACTTATTTGTGATGGTGACCATTTTAGGAGGGACGCATTCAATCGTAATTGGATGTTTCCTAGTTGAAGTAATTAATGTGACAAAGCTCTCTTTAGAATATAATGATACTTGGAAAAGGCACGAGTGTATCGAATCAATTGCAGACCATAAAACCCTTAAGGAGAGGAAGTTTGTAAAATCTCGGGAAGCTTTTGATATCTGTTACCTGCTGCAAATTTTAACCCGTACGATGTAGAATGCGATCATTTTATTCAGAAATGTTATTAAGAAATGTCAACCTCATACGCAGGAGGTGAAGGCACGTCCCAATCAACTATAGGAAAATAAATATATCGTCACTTTTATAAAAAATTTAATGTATAAAGAGACCTCAATTTTTAACTCCAATAAGGAAAGTGTAAGATCATTTCCTGATATTAGATTTATTCAAGCTAAGTTCTTCCGGATTAATTATTTTGCAATTTTTTAAAATTCTGGATAATTTAAAACTAAAACATCACACAAATATCTAAAAGTATCATTAAACTTTAACAGTCCAAGCCTTTTATCTTTTTGTTTTTGTTTTTGACAACTCTGATAACTGGGCTTGTGATTTCCCTCCGGGACGTCTGTTCCTTCAGCAGAGGTATCGATCCAGTAGTTTGAAATAAAATTATACCAATGTTGAATATAGTCAATTTTATATGCTATATGTACATTTCAAGTAGTAGCCTCTCACTAGTAGCATTAAAACTAAAACATAGGAAGTCCGAAATCCAAACGTGTTAAAACAGTACTTAATTCCAAAGAAATTACAAAAGCAAGCCAAATCTGACGGTAGGGACAATTACTAAGTGCAGTCGCTTTCGAAGACTTTTCTTATTTACATTGTTTTAGAATTTAAACAAATGCAGCAAATTTATGTAAAACATTGTTTGACAAATTTCAAGTCAGGCAAGTCTGACAGTTGGGCTGACGGATGCATATTGATCGTTATGGACTGATGCAAAAGAGTGATTAACACAAATACTTCAAAAGATAAACGTTCTTATTATATGGCATCAAAAGGAAAGAATTCTTAAATTGTAAGTACGAGATAATCACAGAAATAGTATTTCAAGCATTTTATGAAAAAAACCTAGAAAACGAACATTATTTTAAAAAGTTTATACAAAGACATATTGATACATCAAGTAAATACCTTTGTATTTTTCTCTGCTAGGCTACAACCTGCATGGATTAATTCTTGTACTACAGGTAAATGCCCTTTCAAAGATTTTGTGGAAAAAACTTAGAATACGAACAATATGTTAAAAAGATAATTCAAAGACATATTGATACATCAAGTATATACCTTTGCATTCATTTCTGCTAGGCTACAACCTGCACGGATTAATTCGTGTACTACAAGGAAACGTCCTCTATCAGCAGCAATATGAAGAGGTGTATCACCCTACAATAAAGAAGAAATAAATTGAATGAAAGATATCTCTGAACGCTACGCTAACGGCAAACTCATCAGATCTTTAATAAATATCCTCTGTGAGAAAAATGATTATCCATCAAAAGTTTTTTGTTAGGTTAAACAAGATGACGCAAGATTATTATCATAAGACAACACTAAAAATTTACTTCCAAAACAAATACCCTTAACAGAAAGCATTTTTGGTACTATTACATTTTTAAGAGATACTATTTGGTAAGTACTTAATGTCAATATAACTCGTGTAATCTAAAAAAAAACGTATACCAAAACCGGAAGTGAGACAAACAAACCACACGCAAGTATGTCTAGTTCCGATTGTATTTGTATTTAACTGATTATATACAGTCATTATAATGGCATTTGCCTTTTGTGCAATGACTCGATTCTTACTTCTTCGTAAGTAGCATTTTCCACACTGTGTTCAACGGAACACAAAATAAAAATATGCAAAAAAATCTAAAAAGGGAGTACGATCATTCCTGATATTAGATTTATTCAATGCATGTTATTAGGGTTTAATTACTTTTTTGCAAATTTTTGAAATTCTGGATAAATTTAAGCATAATACTTATAAAAGTATCATTAAAAGTGTGTTCTAAATCCTGTTTTAAATGGTCTTTCTGAATTAAAACCTTTATAGTTTTATCCTACATCATGGAATTTGATACAGAACTGCATGTCATGTTTGACAAGTTAGCTGGTGAGTACCTTCGGGGACATCTGTTCCATCAGTAGAGACCAAGTGGTTTTAAAATACAAGTATACGAATATTAAATAAATTTAGTCATTTTTTATGCGATATGTACATTTCAAGGAGTTACCTCTCATCAGTAGCAGTAAAACCAAAACAAGTCCGAGATTCAAAGTATTTAAAAGAACTCGAAAAGGAAGCCAAATCTGACGGTAGGGACAACTACCAAGTGCAGCCTTTTTCGAAGCCTCCCCTTACTTACAGTGTTTAAATATTTTAACAAACTTCTGTGATACGTTGTTTGATAAATAATAGTTATGGACTGTTACAAAAGAGTGATCAACAGCAAAATTCGATAGATACATTTTCTTATTATACGGCATCAAAATGAAAACATTCTTATTATTGCAATTTTTTGTAGGAGTTAACATTGAGTTATATACCTTTGTATTTTTCGCTGTAAGACTACAACCTGCACCGATTAATTCCTGTACTACAGGTAAATGTCCTTCATCAGCAGCAATATGAAGAGGTGTATCACCCTACAACAACAATGATAGAAACTGAATAAAAGATTTCTCTGGAAAAAAATCAGCACCTCTTACCGCTAACGATAAACTCTTCGGATTTTAATAAATGTCCTCTGCGAGATAAATTATTATACATCGAAGGTTTTCTGTTACGTTTAACAAGATGATGCAAGCTTAATTTTATAGCACAATGCTTATAAGTTATTTCCATAATGATTATCCTTAAAAGAAAGAATTTTGGTACTATTATTCATTCGTTATAAAATAATATTTGATAAATGCATACTGTCAATATAACCGCTATAATCTCAAAAAATTTATACTAAAACAGGGCGTCAGACAAAGATGATTTATTACTGTTTTTATTTCTTATGATAGCTATCAATTAAATTTGTCATGATATGGACCTTTAAGCATATATTCAGATAAATCGTAGTGTTCTCAGTTGCGTGGTACATATAAAAGGTCTCTATGAATTTAGAATTTTAATGGTTTCTGTCAATAGTTTTAGGACACTTGCATTTATGGTCATATCTAGTAAAAAGAAATAAAAAGTATTTCTATCATATGAAAATGAAAATATCCGCCTCTTCATTTTATGGCTATTTATACAGTATAGTTAATAGTAGACTGCAAAAAAGAGTAATCAAATATGGTTACTAGATATAACCCTAAAGTCAAGGGTTTGAGTAGCATCATCAGTAAACACTGGAATTAAATGCTAACAGATGAAACACGCAAGAAAATCTTTAAACAAAAGCCTATAATAGCGTATAAACGCAACATAAACTTAAAGGAATATTGTGCAATAACAAACTGATAGAGGGGAAACTTTCGATAAGGAACCCAAGCTAAAGTTCACTTTTGAAACTTTAAGCAAAAAATCCCGAAACACCGTGAAGAATTAACAAAGAGGCAATCAGATCATAAAAACAACGGTGTCAAGTCTTGAGATTAGTAAACATGTATATTGGTTGAAGGAACCATGTTATTTTTTGTCTGATAACAGAACACATGGTTACAACGGAAACTTCCAGGAGCTTCTTGAATGTTTGACTATTGGCTTTGATAACCTTTAATGAGAAGCCCCCCGAAAATTTTACCAGATAAAACATTCATTTTGTTCATATCGTTCTAGAGATATGAACCAAAAACCTTTATTTTGGACTTCTCATCAAGAATTTATCCCTTGATCCATAACAGTCTTTCAATTGTTTTGAACCCAACACTCCCACCATTTTTTTATGGATTTTATAAAAATTGGTTTGAATTCCATATAGACCGATGCCTTGGTTACATCCATATTAATGTCGATAATAACCTGACCCATCATTTACTTCTCCATATATCGAAAGAATATGGTATAAAATATATAACACAATTACCGAACAAATCAAAGTCCATAAGACATACGACAAAATAGGTATCACACCACCGGAAAGTTGAAACTCATAGATATACCTTAGGACATTTGCCTATAATCTTTATAAGTTACTAAGCCGATAAACACGAAATAAATCAATTATAAAACGTCTATAAACAGTAGTAATTTTTACGAAAAGAAAAGATGTGTTATATGGTAAAAAAAAGAAAACAAAAAACAAGAAAGACTTGAACTTCACGAACTTCTTCACAAAACAGGAATGGGATTTGAAATATCAAACCAAATGAATTTTTACCACAAATTAAAAAAATTCAGTATGAATTTTAAATGAAAAATAGCATAAATTGTTTAGTCGAATGAATTTATAGCACAAATTTGGATTTTTTTCAACCTTGTTGCGAAAACAAAATAATATGAATTCTACATTGCGCATTCATCTCTAAAGGTCAGAAGAATAAATTTTGGAATAAAAATTAGCATTACTTATGTAATAACATGAAGTTATTCAACAAAATTCGAAAATCTTGGAAAAATGTGCTTTTACCGACTAAATATAATCTGATTGTAAACTATTAGGGCCAGGTGCATGAATTTTAACTAAAAAATAACATAAATTGTTTAGTCGCGTGAATTTTTTACACAAATTTGCAAAATTTTGAAAAATAGTGTTGTCACGAACATAAAAATATTCTGATTGTATATTGCAACTTTATCTCTCATTGTCAGAAGCATAATTTTTAAATGAAAAATAGCGTAAATGGTTTAGTCACATGAATTTAACCACACATCTGGAAAATTTAGAAAAATTATCTTGTTTCGAAAAAAAATAATCTGGATTCTAAATTGCACATTCATCTCCTATGGTCAGAATAATATTTTTGATGAAAAAAACCAATAATTATTTAATAACATGAAATTATACCACAAATTTGTAAAATTTTGAAAAACTGTCCTGTCGCAAACTAAAAATAATCTGATTCAACGTTGCGAATATATTTATTAGGGCCAATAGCATGAATTGTAAATGAAAAATAACCTAAATTTTCTTGTCGCATTAAAAAAAATACCAATTTGCAAAATTTTTATAAAATAGTGATGTCGCGACAAAAAAATCTTATTGTACAATTGGTCTTCCTCTCTCAGTGTCAGAAGCATAAATTTTAAATAAAAATAGCATGAATTGTTTAGTCGCATGAATTTCTTTCATAAATTTGTAAAATTATGAAAAAATGTCTTGTCGCGAACTAAAACTAATCTGATTGTACATTTCATATTCTTCTCCCGGGGTTAGAAGTATGAATTTTATTGAAAAATAGCATGAATTATTTTGTTACATGAATTTATATCAATCATTTTCCTAAATTTGAACAAATATTTGCTTGCGAACACAAAATTATAAGGATTATATATACACATTCTTCTCTTATAAAAGTTAGAAGTACAACTTTTGAATGATAAATTGCATAAACAATTTACTTGCATGAATTTATACCGAGAAATTGTGAAAAATGGAACAAATTTCTGGTAATTATTTATTTAAAAAGTATAATTTGAAAATGAATTATGAGCAAAATAGCAAATTTTGTAGCTTATTCAATCAATTCTTATTAGTGAGTTCAACAATATTAAGGTTTTTCTACTGTCAAAACTTTAACAATTATATTCTCTTAATAAGTGCGTAAAATAACATAAGGGTATATCAAATTCTAAACAAAAGGTCTTCTTTTTAACACTGATACTGAAAAAATATTGAAATATACGTATATACGTTTTATTCGCTCTTTCGAGCGTTCGTTTTCCCCAAGCACGATAAGGGCGTTCGTTTGTTCGTTTTCCAACGCAAGATTAAAGCGTTCGTTCGTTCGTTCGTTTACACGAAAAAAAAAAAAAAACAAAAAAAAAAAAAAAAAAAAAAAAAAAAAAAAAAAAAAAAAAAAAAGCCG
>JAULBM010341705.1:0-22563 GCA_032357055.1 Geukensia granosissima
GGACAATATGAGAAGTTGACGAGACAATGTAACACAAGTTTAATCATTTCTAACTAGTTTGATTTTAGAACAGCACTCCGTTGCAAACCTAAGTACTACAAAGCTACCCCAGAATTTAAACCAACATGCAAAAACAAAATATATCAGGTTAATGTACAACTCCTTTGATGTGGTAAAATAAATCACTTCATTCGATATAAATGAAATTAAACAAAATATTTAGAAATTATTTTCATTAATTTTACCCTAAAATGATATGAATGAAGAATTTTGTAAATTTAAATATCATAAAATACCTACAACTCTGATTTTCCTAAATAATATTTTATAGATTGCAAAATGTGCATGCAAACTGTAATGATAATTTCAGAAATCACGACGTAATTCATACAGCGTTTAGTAACATGAATAGTGGAACAGGAAATGCTTACCCTTCTGAAGCCCCTGAACTCACCCTGATTTTTGTATGGTTTGCTTTAGTTTTCAGTGAAGTGTTGTGTGCTCTTTGTTTATATTTCGTTTCATTTTGATGGCCATGGTCTTCTCTGTTTTCTGACTTTACGATTTCAATCTGCCCCTTTGGTATATATCTTCGAACTTCTTTTAGTTTAAAAAGTGAACTGTTAATGTGCAGAAGACGTCGAAACGTATTGCACAGAATATACAACATAGAAAATTAAAGATAAACCCATAAAACAAAGGAAACCATGTACTTTGAAACCACTGGTCAATGTCACTGCTGATCAGATCAATTTATAACATATTAGTCATCATAAATTTTCGGTGTTTATTTCAATTCTTTACTTTTCAAATTATAGAGAGGTTTCAAAAGGTATTGTTCATGTAGATGATTTTTGTTAGATGTTGCTTTCGATTACCTGAATTTGGGTATTCGGATTTACTATTTATGGTTCTAATGTTGCTGATTAGAGGTTGCTTTTTGAAATTCGTAATAATGATTTATAATGTAAAATCCCCGTAGAGAATGAAAATCTCGACGTAGCTTAAAATAAATCGTGATTGCTAAAAAATATTATTGCAACTTGCTTGCACTTTGTCAATGTTTTCTTAAAATCTAATAATAAACACTATTTTAAAACAATATGGGAGACAGTTTTTTTTTCATAGCCTTTTACCGTTCCAACAAACTCTGATATAAACGAACTCAGCTACGAAAATTGTAATGGAACGATATTTATATTCTTACTTTCAATGTTTTTCCGAAAATTGCTATTTTCAATTTCAAAAAAAATGTTCTCCGGAATTCAGTGATTTAATTGGTTGAAAGTATTTTTAACATCAAATAATTATTTCAAAGTTGCTTATTTCTGACTTTAACGAAAAGTATAATTCCAACTGGAAAATTATAGTATGTAGGAATGTTCAGTCTTGGTCTCGCATTGCCTGTTAGCAAGGTAAAAGCACTCCTTTATCACCAGCAGGCACATTGGTTACAAAAACATACATGCCATATCTCTTATTTCATAAAATTGTTTTGTCCAGAAAATTAATATTTCTTCAGGAAATCGTTAAGAGGGAAAGACAGACAAGACCATGGCCAAAAAAAAAAAATGAAATGAAAGACAAATGTAGAAGTTCCGGAAGGGTAAGCAACTCATGCTCCACTTGTGGCACCCGTCGTGTTACTCAGTGGACAATGCCGGTGTATAGTCACAATCAATGTAAGTCACAACGGGTATAGGAACGGATTGGTATTCACGACAATGGGAAAATATCCATTGTCATTTGTAAAATGGATATTTCGTACCGGCAAACCAAATCATGATGGTGACCGAAAAACTTCCGAAGTAATGACTCTAATTTTTTCCTGAAAAACCCTTGGCTTAGTAGCTTTCTTGTCAGATGCAACCCTCTTTCAATAAAATCCTGATAGGAAGCACAAGCCCTGAAGTAGCGTTCAATTTACCATTGCCTATACATTGGCGGACCGACATTTTCGATTTTCAGATTGAAAACTGCCTCTTTTTTGGTTTTGACTTGCAAGGGTCATTGGTAACCTTAACTGCTCATTAAGATTCAACAAGTTCCTCCGTTTCTAGAGTTTCCTTTTCATTATCTTAAGAACAAATCGAAATATTTACTATGCCGTTATAGTGAAAAATACATAAAACAAACGACCCGGTATCAAAATCTGCGTTATATTCCGTGTAATCATTGAGCCAAACATTTAAATATGGACCTTCAGTAAAAGGAATTCGAAGATTTGATTGTGAAGAACAATTGGTTTGACTGAGTCCTGCCGTCGGAATTGGCTACCATTTCAATTTGTCTGGCTATGAGTGCTACTTTTGCTGTGTTTGGATCTTGGGCTTCCAATTTTTGTTTATATGCTACTGATGAAGGGATACTCTTTGAAATGTACATATACGATTTCGAAGATACCAAACAGAAACAGGGGCAGATAGAAATTATTCAGTCGGAAGACAGACAAGATCCTTGCCAACAAATAGAAACGAAAGACAAATATAGAACACACAACACTACACTGAAAACTAAACCTTGTGTAACACGAACCCTTCAAAAACCAGGATGAGTTCAGGTGCTCCTGAGGGTCAGCAACTCCTGCTCCACTAGTGGCACCCATTGTGTTACATAGTAGATTAAGATGGTGTATAGTCACAATCGATGCAAGTCACAACCGGTGATCATACGTAGAATAATGTGAGAACCTATGAAAAACTGTATTTTTTTAATTATTGCCGGTTACAACTGTACTATTCTCCGAAAAAAATGACCATTTTGCGATTTCGCTGTTTCAAAATATATTAATTAACTGTTAAACTGTGTTTTTTATTACCGCCGGGTGTAACTGTGCTATTTTACGAAATAAAAAACATTACAAGATTATCTTTTTCTGGATTGCTATGGCATTATCTCCGTATGAAAAACAAATCGCTTCAAATAGTAATTATATATAAAATAATTCGAAGATACCAAAGGGGCAGACGGAAATCGTTAAGTCGGAAGACAGAAAAGAAGGGATTATGAATTTGTAATCTTGAACATACAATGTGTGTAAACAATAATGCCCAAAGGCGATGAAAATTTAATTATGATTTATTAAAACAGCGTTTTGCTCCAAAAGTAAGACCAAGGGTTTATCAGGCTAAAGTACACAATCCATTGATAAAATGGTAATATAAATAAGGTTTTCTTTACATCTAATGCAGTTTTCAGCTTTTCGATCGGAGAGAAAAGTATGGTTATCCACCCGCATTCAATGGCTTTAATTGACAACGTCGCTATTCAGCTGATGTTGTCAAACAATATTTAAAATCAAAATTCATCAAGGCGTCACAGGCGAAAAATTAAACCCGAATTTATTTTCTCGTTTTGTGATATTTTGCAGGTTTTCATAAAAATATCCGCAAGCAGCATTTTACTGCTAAAAACGAACAAAAATTGCAATCCAAACATTATATAAACGTACAAGTGGTACACGTTTAACAGTTAAATAAATACTTGCAAACAATCCATTCATGTTTTTTTTCGGAGAATAGAACAGTTACACCCGGTGGTAATAAAAAACACAGTTTTTTCATAGTATCTCACATGATTCTGCGTATGATGTTTTCTGTTCGATACGTTTGCGAGTTTATTCCGGGAAGATCTGATCACACTGGTTTATCCAGATGTTTATCTAGATGTGAAACCACTACATATGTTGTCACTTATACAAAAATAATTTCGTTTTTGACTATAGACGTTGGGACGAGTACTGTCAGATGCGACGTCTTTGAGATAACCAATAAATACTTTTACGCACAAAAAACACAATTAATGTGAGCAGTAGAAAAGTGACATAAACATTTTAAAATAAGAGAAACATAACCTTGATGATTAGATCATCAAAATATTGATAATCGTATATTCTACAATTTCGAAAGTTTAACATACAAAAGTCTCGTCATATACCAATATAAATACTTACAAACAAGCTTCTCTGTTATCACCCTTGATTGAAAAGTTTAATGTTTTCTTATTTTTTACTTAGAGTACTGGTAGATTAGAATATTATTTTGGTTGTCCAAAGCAGTTTAGATTCAATAAAGCAAAGGCTTATCGATCATCCTTGTTAGCGTTGTAAGCAGTTCAGTATCAATAGGCTATGCTATGCAATCTGGCAGTCAGTGGAAATGTAACGTGTATCGGACCCTGAAAACTAACAGCTGAAGAAGTATACTCAGAAAGGGCATGAGTGAATTTTAAATTAAAGTCAATATAATCTCAACTGGTCTTTTCGACTGAAGGTTTCAACAAATTCTTGTTGCTATTAATGAAATTTATCATGCCAAATAATAGCAGTTTTCTTTGGACAATACGAAAAGTACATAGCAAAAGAAAATGACTGTCGTTCCATACAAACAATTTAATATTGGACCTGCAATACAGTTGTACATAATATATATATGACTTGAGTTCCAACTAACATTGATGTACAGCAGGTCTGCATTTGCTAAGGATTTGTTCTAAATGTATAAATTGAGACAAGTTTTTTCAACATTCGACAAGAAAACATCGAATCAAGTTTCAAATCGTTCCTCCGAAAATTCTACGCTCGCCATCATTTAGTATCAGTGTATCTCAACTAGTTATAAACTAGTTAGTAAACTATCAACTAGTTACCGGTGATACAGACGTCGGTGGTGTAATGGCTAGCGTGCTCGCCTTGAGTGCGAAAGGTTGTGGGTTCGATCCAAGGCTGGGTCGAACCAAAGGCATTAAATTGGTATTTGCTAATTTTCCACTAATTCCAATCAGGCTCAGCGTGTCGGTCTAGTACAAAGCAGGGTTAATTCATCATCAATTAATATGTTATCGTCCTGAATATGCATGAAACATTTGCCGCTTGACGTTACGATCAGCAAAATTCACTCAATCAACCAGTCAACCGGTAATACAACAATAACTTGACCTCTTCTCGTATTGACGTTAACCCAGATAAGAGTTTACGGATCCCACGACGTGTGTTGCGCGCAAGACGGGGGATGGTTACGCCTCGGAGCAAATCCCACCACTGTTCTGTATAGGAGTTGGTGGATTCCAAGCCTTCGTTCCTTTTGTTTTCATTTCGTCTTTAAGTTTGTTTCGAATTTGTTTTGACTCTTTGAAGTATGCACCTTTTATCTCGCACATGAGTATTCTAAATTGGGCTTATTATGGTGATACCGCTTTTGTTGGTTAAAAATCCATACTAAAATGAAAACGCATTTAAAATAAAACTTTAAACTTCATTGATTGATTGATCGATTGTTGTTTAAATATTGTTGCAAATATTTCATGCATATGCAGGACGAAAACAAGTTAAACAATAAATCAATATATAGACTTTGAGCAAGGGACCGGTAAGGGAGGGACTTTTAGACTGCCACTAGAAACATTGCGGGTTGGATAGGGGCGGAAAATTAAGCCTTGAACGGGCCGCCTACTGACCACTCAAAATGAGCTGTTCAAAGGGGTCTTTAACGTGCTCAAGACGTGGCATTTCCTAAACACGGTGCGTCTTTAACGTCTCTCTATTGACGGAGGGTGAATTTATACATCCCCAACAATCAGGGACGCCCCTTTTAGAGGATAAGTGCCTCCAGGACGGAGATACCTGGTGCCTATTCTTTCCCCGGCACAACATTCGAGAAGGGGAGTTCGAGTATTTATACATCCCGCTCGAACTAACGGACGCAACTTTAGCAGGAGTTCTACCTGCAGGCGGGAAAACGACCGATTTCTATAACCCGACCGCCCTCGGTGGGCTTTAAACTTCATTAACCACACCAAAACGCATCGGATTATAAAAAAACCTACCTGACCAGAAATGATACACCTTAAATTCATACAAAATGCCAGCAGTCAATAGACAGTTAGCCAAAGATATAATTCTGATTGACAAAATCATTACCTATCTGAACAAAAGGTTCTAGAGGTCGAGAACTGCGATGCCCTGTTCAGTGCCCCGATCAACCTCGACTAACAAACATTTACCCGACCGAGTACGAGATGTTAAAGGTCGAGTGTCCTACACGACTGAATATCGACCTCTTCCAGATCAACTAGACAATGCCAGATCAACTCCAAATAAATTCACCACTACCCACTAGACCTCAGCCAGACACATAATCGATCTTCCTGACAACATTCTTACGTCTACACGATCACATCAGTAAGCACGACTAACGTCTTGATGTAAATAAGACAATTTCTCGATGTCTTTCCGAGCAATGGCAGATCGCATCTCGATTAAATTTGATATGTACTTTTCATGTGCAACCTTTTAGCTACAGAAAACCGAGTTGATCATCAAGATGCTGTCCATGTACATCAAACTTTACGAATAGAAATCGTATTTTGGAAATTTCATAGATAACTGTATTGTATTAAAATACTTTCCAACATCAGTCTGTGATATTGTTTTTATAGTTTTCTGGTGATGGACTAGCAGAGCCAGAAAACTAATATTTCTGACCAAATATTTAGTTCAAATACAAAACAGTTATCTCAATTTTATACAACTTCCAAATTGTTCTTTTATTTCGTCTTAAAATCCGCGGAAAATTCTAGTTCGATGCATTCAGAAACCAACTGCCGTACAGAAAAATAATAAAATCATGTTGATTGATACATTCAGTAAGACAAAAGATATTAATATGAATTTCATTTTCGGACAAAATTTAGAATAGGCATATAAGGCGTCACAGGACTATCTGGGGCAGATAGCTTGGTACGAAGACAATTGATATAAATGTTACAGAAGACATTGAACGATTAAATGTGCATTAAGTGCACGTGGCATGGCGGTTCTATTATGTGGAACAGCCCATTTCGCTTGCTTTTATATACTGCGAGACGCAGGTTATGTCTCGTATATTCAGGTTGTTCATTTGTATCTTGTAATGATAACACTTTCTGAAATGATTTTAAAGTGTAACTCTTTTGAGTTTCGTTAAGTTTTCTTTACATCTGAGGCTACGGAACGAGCAGAAACATTAACTTGTCTGAAGTCAGGAATTGTTTTGTCTTTTTCTACTGTTTTTCACTGAAAAGCTCTCAAACTTCTTGTGTATAATATCATAGAAACAACCGAACTTTGAGCTGGATTTTTGTGTTGTTCGGGACGATTTAGAGCCCTTAGAGTTATTGTTAATTCAGAAATTATTGCTTGCATTAATTATTGCAACTTTGCCATTTCAATCAAAAATGCTATTTTATTATTTCCGAATTTGATTAAATTCGTACGTTAAGATAAAAATTCCTCAATGCGAGTTTTTATTATTATAAATTCAATACATTTTCATTTTTGCTATAATAATCTTGCAAACATTTCTTAATTAACGTAATTGAATTCCATTGTCGGGACCTATAGATTTAATTCGTCGTCCTTCCCCAATACGGTATCAATGACATTCTTTTCATATCTTTTGTATCATAGAGGCTTTATTACGTGAAAATTTTAGTAATCAAAATGTTTGTTCTATAGTTATACTCTCGAAGAGTAGTAGAAAACGCATTTGGTATTATCGCCATGAGATTTCAGTGTCTACTTGGATGTCTCAAGCAGAATCCCTAAATCGTAAGCCTAATCATACTAGCTTGTGTTATATTACACAATCTCCTGAGGATCCGCTATCCTACTACGCCAATTTTGTAGACCTCGAGAATGAAAACAACCATCTGAAACCTGGAGAATAACGTAAAAATAGGCAAATGAAGGATGGGGGTGGCACACATTACAAAAATGATGGAACACATGCAGATGCACGTCAAAGAAATTTTCTCAAATATTTTTTCAACTCTCCAGCTGCAAAGTGAACTGGCATCTGAAATGGAGACTTTTTTGATACGTCGTGACTGCATTGTTGTTAAGTGGACGCTTTTACAATCACATATTGGTTTAATGTTAAAGTGATAGCATGTGGGATATATTTGATATAACAGTACTGAAAAAAACTTTGTGATTTAAACATGAATTTCAGAATTCTCAGAATCTCATCGGATTTAAAAAAACCCGCCAAAATTTTAACCTACTACATTACTTGTGTCTTTGACATCTTTCATAGAGAATATATACTTTTTCATATAATACTGAAATCAATCCAACTATAACCCGACCAAAAATTCAGGTAAACAGTTATTGACTAGATTTAAGGACGACGGTTGTTTTATTGAACCCAAAGATCAAAATGTTTCCTGAATTCGCTAAGCCGACGATTTTAGGTAAATGTCAAATTTTAATACATTCTGAATAACCAGTACGTCTTTGACAATGTTCAGGCAGAAATTCATGACAAAAAAATTAATCATGGTCATCATAAACATCTGCATAGGAGGTATTCGTAATATTGGCAGAAAAGGTGGCGTCTGGAGGTGATGGCAGCGACTGAGTGATTTTGTTTAATTGTGGTACAGAAGTGGCGATGTTGATTCTATAAAATGAAAGTCAAGTCGTATTTGTTATTGTTTGGGGAACTTCCCCTGACGATAATCTGGCCAGTCTCGTCTGTCTCGATGTAATATTTAGTTGTTCTTCTCTTTCTGGATCGCATGTTGCAACTAGAGAAAAGCAGAATACCGCAGAACGAATCTATATTTTACATACAATCCTGATTGTCGAATATATACGAATAGAGATCGATTAGGCTCAAATAGAGGTCAAGCGTGCTCGCATACACGTCAAGTTCGCTCAAAGGGAAACAGAGGACAATTACTCGAATTTAGGTCGTGTAGATATCTAGTTCAGTACCCGATTGACTGAATTGATCGAGTCGTTGGGATCGAGTTAAGTCGTAATGGTCGAGATAATCGAGTAGAGGTCGAGCAAGTTCGAGCCTTAAAATAAAACCCGATCTCTTCACGAACAACTCCATCTTATACACGAATCGACCCGAGCGCTACTATACCTAAACCAGACCTCTTTCACGCCGTCAATTAACACGACCTCTGCACGGATATTTTTGACAGTCAAAAATTTCCGTGTTAAAAGTCCAATACCAAATCGACCAAAGATGACCGTCCAATACCAACAAGGACCACTTTGCAGACCTCTCAAGATTGAGTGCTCGATTTTATTATCGAGTATGATCGCGTTTGATCGAGGTATATCAGTCGCCGGTGTTAACAGGCATATAAAAATCGTGAGGGGAAACATCCATTTATAAAATGCCAAATAAAGATGATTCCCAATTTCGTGTTTTGAATCAAGGTGGAAAGTAGGAACCATTTTGAATTAGTAATTACATACAAAAGACTTGTTTAAATGATATACGTAAAAAAGGTACGACATTATTATCTGCTTTTTCTGCAGGTACCAAAACGAAAACGAAAACGAGCTTTGTAAAGCTCTTCAAGTTGTTGCTTTACCTTTAAAATCAAGTTTGGTGTAGTAGTAAATCTTCAATTATTGGGTATTTTCCAGCATAGGTGTCACACTTGTCTGATATGAAATTTATCAAGCAACGTTTTACAGATAAGGCTTCTTTTATTTATACATTTAGGGTATAGAAATTAAAAAAATGCCTAGAAATTTGCTGCATTTGTTTAAATTCTACAGCTTTGAAAAAACGGAAACAAAAAACGGAAACGTCTCGAAAAATATCGCACTAACTAGTTGTCCCTGTCGTCGGATTTGGCTTCTCATTTCGATTTGTTTGCATTGTATTGATTCTTTTAATATGTTTAGATCTTTGACTGCGTATGTTTTGGTTCTTGTGCTACTGATGAGAGGTAAATGCTTGACATGTACATGAAGATAACAAATTTTTCCATATTGATTTAACAATGGTTATTGTTGTATTTATTACAAATATCTGCTATTTTCATCTCTTTTTCACCTAAATGTCCAATGTATTTGCATGATTTACAAAGCCATTTGTCCATGAAACATTCGCATCACGGGAAAAATGCTGTCTCCATCATGAGTAATAACTTGGCTATGCATACTTTTGTTCCTGATATTCTTTGTATTAAAGACGACATGTTATTGATTACGATAGATATTTTTCTCAAATCTGCATAAAATAATTCCATTGTTCCGAAATTTACAATGTTATGGTAAATTTGTTATATTCCGTTTGAAACATCTGCTTTTGTTAAGATTTTCTTAATTAAACACTTCTTTATGACAAATTTATGATATGTTCTTCATCAATGTCAAAGAGTCTTAATAAAATGTGCCTGGAGCTTACGTAATCATTCAAAATTTTAACAAGAATTTGAGTCCAGTTTGATATTCCAACGTGACAGATCTAAAATCATGCAAATCTCTTACTTTATAAGATAAAATAATCGAACAACTCGAAATAACGTCATAGCAAACAAAAAAACAAAAACAAAAACAAAAACAAAAACAAAGAAATAAAAGAACAGAACTTGCAAGTCATTAACTTTAAAAAGAGTAAGTTCAAGTGCCGAGGAAGGGGCAAAATCTTTCCAGTGCTGTAAATTTCGCGGAATCATTTCTAAGGAGGAGAATTTATTTCCCAGTTGAAAAAATAGTCCGTGTATTATTTTTAAATCAGGATTAAATTAATAAGGTTTGCTGCTAATTTAGCATAATCTTAAACATAATAATTTCATGGAAAGTTGTGGTAAAATTATCTACGAGACAGCCGTGTACAAAGTATTTATTACAAATTTCTACAGGTTAAGGTCTTTTATAATGGCCAAACATCCGCACCGTAAGGCAAATTGTGAAGGCCCCATAAAAAATGTGATGATATTTAAATATAACAATAATCGATCAGTTAAGTTTACAATCTTAAAGCTAAAACGACGACATCAGCAATACTACATGTCCCGGGAAAAGACGAATAACATATGTGGCGGGATTGAGCTATTTCACAGTGTCATCATAACTTGATTGATGTGAAATAAACACTTCACAAACAACAACAAAAATCTTACAATTTTTAAAACTATTTTTATCACGTTTGCGGCTTTCACTGATTGTGACTTACCATCGGTTTTGACTTCTTGTAAGATATAAATGGGAGTGAAATGATTGTCTATAACACAGCCATACACCAAATAATAGTCGAAAGAAGCTATTTACCATTCCGAAGCAATCGAGCTTGCTTAACCTTCAAAGTGTTGATGTTGTTCAAGTCTTGACTTGACTTGACTTGACAAGTCTTGCAATCCTTTCGATCAATTTGGACAGCGGGTAGAGTAGATGAAATTTACAATGATGATTTAAATTTCTAACATAATGACAGAAAGGAACAAAGTTATTGTTGACTTAAGAGTTTCAATATGGCAAAGATAAGGCATTTCTAATGGCCAGTATCATGCCAACGGGAACGTTTACACACCGATAAACGACGCCAAGAGACTTTATTGATAAGCTTTGAAAGTGGTTTCTCTCTTGGAATTTAACTGTAGCATTATTTTCCATAATTAGTGATAGTTGTTATTATTACGGAAATGTACTGATTGGTAAACGTGATGCCGTTTTCACACCTAATACGAATAAGTTCGCATTATTAAATGCGCATCGACCGAATGTTTTACGTTTCAATGTTTCCAATGTGCATTGAATTTCGTTTATTTACGTGTGAACGTGCTTGACGTCCTATATTGCCATTTGAATGCGCATTCAATTGTGAACGAGACATAATTTTGTGAACAATTTAGCTGAGTCAACAAACCAAGAAATTCCAATAAAATTGCAGTTATGACTAAAATAAAAAATTGAGCATAGCATCCAAGCAATGTTTACTTTTAAGAGAACTCACATTTTAACACACTATAAAGTATCATCGAATTCGCTCATATACTTGTTAAACCAAATAGGAGCATTACGTTCTAAAATATAAATAAATAAATGTGAATGTTAAAATATTGGATGAACATGGCTGAGTCAAACATTTATTGTTTAAGGCGTCAGTCTTTGAAGTAAGTTTTTTTTTCTGTTTTCAATTGTATGCGAATGACATAGAAAAATGACGGAAGCCATTGAAGTTTTGTTTTTTACAAAAAACATGTAAAGTACACTTTTCTGAAATAGGCAAAGGCAGTTCGATGCTGGAATGGAAAATAATGTTCTACATTAATCGTTTAATATCAGCTTAAGTAATTTAAGTAATGTGATTATCAAAACAAACTGGAATAACTGATCTTCAAAGAAATAAAAACCAATTTCCGTTAACAAACTGTTTTATTCTGCGTGTAGAGATAATACATTTCATTTTAAACACAAATAACATGCTTATCTTCAAAAACGTGTTGATTCATCTTGACGAGAAGTTGTCTTTTTGGTAATAAGATCAATAAAATATTTGCTTTAACTAAATATCGTTCTAACGTGATAGTGTGAGAATGCGGTAACATTATCGCTGTTATAAACGTATAATCATATGACAGCTGAAATCTCAAGTGTAGGAATTCATCTGCGGAGAATTGCTATTTAACTTCGAATTACTCATTTGAAATAAACATCCGACGGATATTTCGAAGAAGACATTAAACAGTATCTCCTAAAAATTGCATAAATTAATACAAATCAATCGTATAAATTGATGTCGACTATTTTTGGGACTAACACCATTCACCATTCAAACGTTTCATGGTAAAGTAAATAAAAGTCTGGAAATCATTGCAGATATTAAAACTCTGCAAGCGAAACAAAGTATTTTATGTTCAAAATTCTGTCCGACTATTAAAGCATTATAGGAAACAAAATATCCAATGGTGTACTCTGACTACCTATAATAAACTCTGAACAAAATATCCAATGGTGTACTCTGACTACCTATTATAAACTCTGAAAGATATACTTGTAAATTTGAAAAATGATTAACTACGAAAATTTGCTATATTTTCATTGTCTAATAAGAATTTTAATTTTGCCTTATACTGGCTTTCACCCAAAATGACAAACCGTTATATTTGGACATTTCATTAAACGGTACTACATACAATTTGATTTTTCTTTAAATTTCAGGTAAAATGTCACAAAAGCTACCTTTGATTTAAAATGACATCTGTTAATCTTTTGATATAAATAATTTTGTTTGTCACCAATATATCACAGGCTGCACAATCCTTCAAGGGGTGGCATTTATATCATTACTTTTTTAATTCTTGAAACATACGAGACAACGAAAAGCCATACGTCAAACCAAAGATATGGTTGAAAAGAAACAAAAACAACACGAACACACTGAGAAAACATACATCTTTTCTTGATAATTATTTAAATTTTCTAGGATAAACATATTCACAATTAACAGTGATGAATTTTACAAAGCTGTAAACAAGATACTACTGTAAGTAAAACATCTTGTGGTACTTCGTTTGAGTCGCCTTTAAACTCTTGGAAAACAATTTTTAATATAAATTATTTAAGTGAATATTTTCATTTCCAAATCACTGAATGTGAAAGACCGATCTATTAATCAAGGATAACCGATAATGAAGACACATGAATGACACAAAAACACCACTACATCTACCTGGTTATTTGGGATTTAAATGATTAGCTGTTGTGCGACAGTAAACTCCTAACATTCGTTTTTATATTTTTGAAAAGTCTTTTAATAGAAGCAACCTAGCCAAGTATACTTCATTGACGTAACGTTAACACATGGAACATTTAGAACATGTAAATATTATAATATGAATTTCACATTGATTATCCATATTTTGATCACCGGTGTTTACGTCGTCCAAGTCTTCATGCAATAAACCTTTAACCAAGATTTTTTGGCCTTTATTATCTTATCTGTGGTTTATGTAGTCCAGTGTAGAATACCCATGTGAGAGACCAAAAGTGCATAGTTCAAAGAGAGGTGACAAATTGAAACAAACTAAATATATATAGCAAAACAAAAACAAAAGGAACAAGGCTTGGAATCCACGAACTATTTTGTAAAACAGTAGTGGGATAAGGAACGATTTACATCAACATCTAAGTTCGTAGTTTTTAAACACAGTTCTTATGAGTTTATTATAATGACGTGCTTTTGCAGATTTTGCAGATTTTCATTGGTAAACTTGAATCTCGAAACCATTTGGTCTATGTCACTGATAATCTCGACTTTTCTTTGTTTGCATTCTAACGCTGTCTACATGTATGAGACCAGTTGATATTACCCAATTAAGAAACAAGAAGTGCATAGTCCAAAGAATCAAAACAAATTTGAAACAATCTAAAAGATAAAAAGAAAACAAAAGGAACAAAGGCTTGGAATCCATGAACACCTTTCCAAACAAGAATGTCAGCACGTGCTCATGAAAGGTAAGCATCCCTTGTCTTGCGCGAAATACCCGTCGTAGAGGCCTTAAACTCTAACCCAGTTTTACTTCCATCATGGAAGAGGTCGACTTATTGTTGTAAAGCTGGTAGCAAATCCAACTAGTTCAGATACACTTATACCACATGGATATACCAATTAATGATGGAAACAATAGAATTTTAGTAGGGACGATTTAAACCTTGATTGGATGTATTCTTGTTGAAGTAACTTATGCGACAACAGCAATGCTCTCTTCAGAAAATCCTGATCTTGGAACAGGAACGGAGGTATTGAATCAACTGCAAAACATAACCCCGTAGGCAGGGGAATCAGGGATATTGCCACATAAATATGGGAATTTTACAATAGTTAAGTAGAGGTCAAGCCGTTTGTCGTAAATTTTAGAAAAAAAGCTTCCCCCTTGGTCAATTTCGAGGAATAAATCTATGTATGAAACCTATTAATGTTGAATCAGGGGTCTCCTTGAATTCTTATTTGCTGGGATATATTTGATCAAGATGATCACTGAACGTAGGATTATTCAATGACAAAACATCATCGAGTGAGCGAAAAGTAAAATTAAACGATCTGGTCAATGTCTTTTTTTGTTATTTCAGTCTTTTTGTGATTTAAATAGAACAGATAAACTATCTTATCTCTTATTTAATTTCAAGGAAGGTGTACATGTTATTACATTAAAACAATCACTCCTTTTTTATTCTCATCTCATTTGACAGTCCTTCCTACTCTATGTGTGACTAAATATTCAGTTAATGCTATGAATTTTACAGAAGTATTCAGAATTGACGGTTGTATGACAATAGCTATCAAGACCACCTATAGAAATCAACACACAAGTGTCAGTATCAAAATAATGTCCAGCATACAAAAAAAATTATCATGTAATATGATTTTTATACAAACAATGGGTACCGTCCTTGTGTTTTTGATAACTGCATTGTTCGCGGTGTATATGAATGACAACAAAGGTAATCCCTTAGATACTAATGAGTTATAAAAACGTGACGATAATATTTTAACATAGAAAGAAATGCTCTAATGGTACTTAGAGTAATAAGAGAGGAACATCCATAATTTATATGAACAAAATACAAAATTATCAATGTTAAATAAATATAGAAAATTTAGGTATGCTACATGAACATTTCAAGGAGTAACCTCTCATCAGTAATTAAAGTAATTAAAAAAAACAATAATTTCACATGTTTTGTAAAGGAGTTCGTGGATTCCAAACTTTGGTTCCTTTTGTTTACGTTTTATCTTTTAGTTTGTTTTAAATTTGTCTTGTCTCTTTGGACTATGCACGTTTAATCTCTCGCATGGGCATGGGTATTCTACACTGGTCTTGACATCGTGTACCTGGTTGACCTCAAACATAAACAACAACAAATTTGGCTATTTGGAAATTAAATGAATAGTGCTAGGGATGCCATTACATTAACAGTGCTAGGGATGAATCTTGTACATGCAATTTTTTGTCACTTCTTTCGTGGGCTTCTCACTAACGCTGTTATAACATATCTGGCATCCTGAATTAATCCAGCGGTTTATTCCATTGATAGCTACCTAACCTATGGAGACATAAAGATTTCGGCAACCAGAAGATGACTTTCCTTGTAAACGTATCTAAATGTAAAGAGATAAGTATCGAATGTGCATTATTTCAATTGCATTAATCTAGATATTGATTGTAAATTGTGTCTTTTCGCATAAGTTTTTATAATTTGTATTAAGGAATTTGTGTTTTTATTATGTACACATACTTAATAAAATCCTTAACATTTCAAACATTTTTGATTTTTCAAATCTACTAAGCTATTATATCTTAAATTACAAGTTTACCAATGTTGAATAAAAATGGGAAATTTTTGGTATGGTATTTAAAAAAAGAATATGGAATATATGCCAGAAAGACACAATCCATACATTTTTAGATTGTGCACTGCATAAAGTCCTTAATGTCACCAGATATAGTTCACTATATGTACATTTCAAGCAGGCACCCTCAGAAGTAGCATTAGAACCAAACCTAATGTCCATACATCATAAAAAAATACTCATATCCAAACAAATCGAAATACAAAGCAAAATCCGACAGCACAAACAACTACTAAGTGCGATTGTTTTGCAGACTTTTCGTATTTTTAATCCTTTAGAAGTTAAAAAATGCAGCAAATTTCTTAATTGATTAATTAAGCAATTGTTGATGTTTTCTTTCGATCTTCATCCTTTTTGAAAATACCATTTATTTATCAAAAATGAAAAACATTCAGGTTGTCAGAGGCACGACTTGTCGAAATTACTGCACTCCACAGTAGCACAGAATGACGCATGTATTTCATATCTAACTTCTTCATGAAACGAAGGGCAATGGTTTTTGTTCGGTCGGGATAGTCGGTCTTTTTGGCAAGGTTTGACTAGCCACACAATGACAAAAAGAACCAGAATTCTTTAAAAAAAAAATCATGAAATTATAAAAAAAGGACGAAGGTTGTAGGCTTCATTCTTGGCCAAAGAATTTGGTTAAAAATGAAAAGTGGCTGATAACTATTATTCCAAATCGTTTGAATTAAAAAAGTACATTAAAAGAAAATTTAAACGTGTTTCAGTTTAATTTGTTTCACGTTCGGCTATATAGATGATGTCCTATGTTGATCGCATATATCAAATTGAACTTATAATCAAGATACTGCAGAAAAAAGTACTGCTTAATACTTGAATTACGTCTATAAATTGACAATAAGAGCGGATTAAGAACAAAACGTTACGATATGAGGGATAACTTTTATTTTCCCATTTTAAACTTTCTATTCTTGTCTAGCAGCATTCCAGCCGCACCTGCATACGTAGTATATATTTCTAAGTTGATACGCTGCTAAAGGGCTTGATCAGGATTTTATTGATAAAAGGTTGCAGCTGACAAGAAATTAACTGACTCAATTCTCAATTGAGAAATATGCACTCCAGATGAAGGTGCCACTGGAATGTTGCTAGACATGAACGTAGAGTTTACAATTGTTACAGCTAAGATAATGATGATACGTCCCTTATCCTACTTTTGCTTCTTTGCTTCTTTAAAAAATATATTTGCTGATGAAAAAATATTATATCAAAATTTTCCCCATATAATTCATTTGCAATTAATTCTTACTGTTAACATGGACGATTAGTTTAATATGCAATAGTATAGTAAAAAAATTACTACAAATAAGTCTCTCTTGAAGACTTATGTCTTATTTTTCGTTGTAGCATCCTAGATGTACGGCAATAATGCACATCGTCTATTGTTTATTTCTACAGGCTAGCTTTTCCCGTAGTTTGCGCAATTGAGATTGTTTGCAGTTCCTTACCAAGTAGTTTCTTTAAAACTTGAAATTCGACATAATATTGGCTTTGTCTTTAAAATTGCACTATCTTGATTTATACGTTCTGAAGCTTTTCCGAATCGATGGGCCGGTGAAAAAGTAATTCAGGTTTAAATATTATAAACCATATTGCTATTTTCAATTTTAACGTAACGTTTTAACATATAAAAAAGGAGAGGTGGCATGATTGTCCATGGGACAACCATCCACCAAATCACAGGTCGAATTTAAAAATCTACAGCTCCCATTACGGCCTTCTATAATGAACAAGAGGAAGCTGTCAGAGGCCCCGACATACAAAATGTGAAATATTCATAAAAACACAACAATTGACCTAATCTGTTGAAAAAATGATAAACGAATAACAATAAATATCTATTTAAATAACGACATGCACTTAACTTTCCGTCATTTTGTTACTTTCTTTAAGTTTTACTTGTTTTCCTTAAGCTGAGAGTAAACAAAGTATTTATATATAAATGTTCAGAAGCCTCCAGAAAACTAAAATTTTAGTCACTTTCGTCAATGATTTTAGGAAATTTTCATTCATTTTTCTGAGCAAGAAAAAAAATATGCTAACATCTTTCCACACATGAGCAAACCGTTAAGCAAGTTCATCACCTCTCATCCTTTTTGTGAATTATTTTAGTTATATTGTAGTTACATTTATTTTTTGTATAATCACCTAATGTGTAAAGGGTAAGTTTATTATCAGTCGTGAAGACTTTATAGGGTAAGTTTATTATTAATCCTGAAGATTTTATAGGGTAAGTTTATTATTAGTCCTGAGGACTTTATAGGGTAAGTTTATTATTAGTCCTGAAGATTTTATAGGGTTAGTTTATTTTAAGTCCTGAAGATTTTATAGGGTAAGTTTATTATTAGTCCTGAAGATTTTATAGGGTTAGTTTATTATAAGTCCTGAAGATTTTATAGGGTAAGTTTATTATTAGTCCTGAAGATTTTATAGGGTTAGTTTATTATTAGACCTGAAGATTTTATAGGGTTAATTTATTATTAGTCCTGAAAATTTTATAGGGTTAGTTTATTATTAGTCCTGAAGATTTTATCAGAAACAGAAGCAATCATATCACTGGATTAAATAGGATGACCAAATGGCGGTTTGTTGATGAAGATTTTCTTAACAAAATTTACACTTGTTAACAGTTTATGGTACAAGAAATCTCCATCACCAATGTACGTCATTGCTTAAATACAATTTCTTAGAAATAACCATTTTCAATGTACGGCTTATAGTAAGGTCATTAATTGTGCGAGAAATGTCAGAGAACCTTGTGCTTCTAATAACTGCATTGACCAAGAATTGTTTTAATAATAGCTATAACTGTTTCTCTGAATACTAATTGAGTGGATTGACGCGTTGAAAATGAAATGATACGTGATTTCATTGGCAAGTATCATGAGCAATTGCAATACACTATCAGCAAACCCAAGCAATCTTTATGAAAAAGCTTTATTTTAAACTTGTTTCAGCTCTATTCGTAAAACATTGACTTCAAAATAAACAGTGTAATGAAACATTTCCACCAAAATTTTCAAAAGGGGCGATTTCTCATTCCCAATTGTTAATCCCCCCTTCTTTGAAGCGGACTTCCCTTTTGCTCCTTCATACGGTGTATATATTTCACATCTTGTGCTTTATGCCCGTGTTTGTAGCGATGTTTCAGATTTTAATGAATGCAAGCTATGCAAGAATAAACTGACAAATTCTAACGTAAATGATTTCGTTACCATAAATTGATTAAGCATATAATTAATAAATTCTTTAGTAAATATAAAGATTTGGTATCAAAATTTTGATGTACTTAAACACGGAAAATCAGATACTACTTTTAGGGAAACGTGGTAATTAAAGCTCGGAAATTTCAACTGAATATACATGTTTATAAAATTCATCTTAATTAACGTATCCGCAAATCCGCAAAGGATATCGTCACAGCCCAATTATTAAAATTTTAAGGAAGGTTTTTATTGGTATTAATATTGATTTTCTTATTAATAGCTTAATACCGAACCAAATAGTTTATATTTGTTATAACTTTTTCTGCTTTTTGTCTTTATATTTTTTTGCGCAATCCCATGTTTTCTTTGACTTTTAATGATATTTCAACACTGAATCCAGTTGGACATGTTTGATGGAAACCGTAGTAAAGGAAAACTTGGTTTCCTGATAGGTTGCTTTTGGAGTTTGAACTAGACCCCAACAGTGAGTACTCTTTCGAGATAAATTACTTTTTTGTATCTTGCTGTAGTTTTAATCATATTTGTTGTTGTTTTTTAGTATCAATCTCAAGTTATAAATTTGTTTTAATTAATTTGATTTTTATTGTTTGTTTTATCGTGTGTTGGCACACCACTGTTCAAGCCTATGGCGGAAAGGTGATTGCTCACAAACTTGTTTAACCCCGCACCATTCTTTATGTGCCTGATTCAAGCCAGAAACCTGTAGTCCAATAGTTGTCGTTGTTAAATTATTCTTTTATATTATTTGTTCTCCTTTTAAATTCATTAGGGCGATTGTCGCGTTTAATGACTAGTTTCACATTTTTTTGTTTTTTGGTTGCCTTTTACAATGTCCGTTATGGTTCATTATTAAGGGAAAATGGTACATTTAGAAGTTCGACTGTCATTTGGTTGATGCCTCTCACGTGGACATTTATGCAATATCTCTTATTTTTATAATATATTTTGTCCAGAAAATTAATATTTATTCGGGAAAAAGGCACAATCATTTTATTGTTGTTATAAAACACTTCCCTGCACCTCGGGTTTTATGGTCAGCCATAACCCACAGCTTTCTCTAGAGTACCTAAAGAATTCGGTCCACTTCAATTAAACATTGCCTTTTTCGTTCGCGGACCCACATATTCGACTTTCAGATTGAAAACTGCCTCTCTTATGGTTTTGACTCGTAAAAGTCATTGGTATCCTTAACTGTTCATAAAGATTCAAAAGTTCCTCCTCGAGTTTGATATTTGCATCATTTTTCTATTGCTTCTTTTTTACTATACTTAAGAACAAATCCAAATATATATCATGCTGTGTAAGTGAAAATACATAAAGCAAACGACCCGATATTAATTTTATAAATCTTCTTGAATTTATTTTACAATCATGACAGCATCTGCGTCATATTCCATTTAATTATCTTGGCACAAAGAAGATTTTAAGCAAATATTATTTAATTTGATTGTATTAAATTAATTCATGTGGTCTCATTTACTGAATATGCGAGCATATATCGAATGGTTCATCAATGGAAACATACCCAAATGTTAAAAACATTCTTTTATATATGTATTTTCTCCACTATAGACATTTAGCCAACTATTTACGGGGGTCTGGGTGGCCGAATGGTCTAGGTAGTTGATTTAAACTTACCTGTATAGATCACTGTAGCCTTTCACCGGCGTGAGTTCTCGCCTGGCTTTGTGGTTGAGTTATTATCTCGCATCGCAAGTGATAAGGTTTGTCAGTTACCTGCCCAAGGTCGGTGGTTTTCTCCGGGTACTCCGGCCTCCTCCACCAGTTAAACTGACCGCCGCTACATGACTGCAATATTCTGATATAGTTGAAAGTGGCGTTAAACCCCAAATATACAAACAAACCAAACATTTACAATACGGACTATCAGTAAAATGGGTCAGGGGAGATAATGAAATTAGGCCCCCTTTCTCGGATACATCTTTAATTAACATGATCAAGGATAAAAGTTGGATTTAGAATAATTATGCAAGTTTGTAAGTTTCATTATACATTGCAGCAAAAATTATTTTTAGTAGGTAATTGCTATTCAATTGCATTTTTCAGTGCAATTCGGTTTTAAATGTTAAGTTTAAATTTAAATTCAGTGTGACAAACAAGAACTTAATCTTTATTTAAATTCATTCATTAAGAATTACTAATGCTTAAAATTTCAATTATACCAACAATATCAATTTGAATTAGGACTCGAAATAATTGACCGATATTTACTTTTTCGAAGTCAATTACACAGAGCTATGTTAATAAAACTTATTTAAATTCTAAGAACATCAGTGCCAATAATCAAATATGACTAATTGTGGACCGTTTCCAGAACGTACAAGTAATATGTATATGGAAATCTAATCTTCATTAGGGAGTAAAAGTCAAGGAATAGATATCTGGCGTCTAAAACCTACTTGTTCATTATAAGAAGTTTAAAGATTGATATGGGATGGTTTGATAAAAACTTATTGAAATTGGAGTCAGAATTGTATTGTACATTTCCAAATATGTCTGTGAGCAGAATTATGCAGATCTGTTGATGTTAATGTATATAAACGGTCTTTCCTCATAAGAAATGAAGGCTTGTTTTGTTGTGTTAGCATGCTTTTGCACCAATCTCATCTCTCATTCCAGATACATAAAAAACAGTGGATGATTGAAGACGAATAATGAAAATTAATATGAATTTTATTTACTATTTTACGGTAATGCTTAATTTATAATTCAAGTTTTCCAATGTTACATAAGAAAGCTGAATTTTAATGTTATATGCACACTTTAATGAGCGACCTCATATCAGTATCATAAGAACCAAAAACACAGGCAGTCCGAGATACAACACTGCAAAAGAAATCATCAAATCCAGCGGTAGGGACAACTACTCTGTGCAATACGTTTTATGTCCTTCCGTATTTTTAGGAGTTCAGCATTAACAAATACAGCAAATTGATGTTAAATATTATCTTATAAACTTTACAGTCCGACATCTAATCTAGTAAATACACTCGGGTTCATTGGTCTACCAGCAGAGGCATCGAGCTAAAAGTGTCAAAGGAATTCGAAGATACCAATGGAGCAGACATATAATCGTTAAGTCGGAAGACAGACAAGACCATGGCCAACAAAATGAAACGAAAGACAAACATAGAACACACAACACT
>JAULBM010341706.1:0-12553 GCA_032357055.1 Geukensia granosissima
CTAACTAAGATGGCTGCCACTGCCATGTGTCAACTTTGTATTGGCAATTGTATAGCAGGTGAGCGATTACAGGCTCCTAGGAGCCTCTGGTTTTTTTTTAGCTTACTTGGTGTATATCATGTGTAACTGTCAACTTTTGATGGTCTTCTTACAGAGATGATTTTTCCTTTTTAAAGTGGATTTTTCTTTTTCAAATTAAGATTATCCCAAATTGCTTTCTGATTTATAATAAAATATTATTTCTGGTAACTCAAATCCATTTTTGTTTTATGTTAGAAAAACATGTCTGTCCTCAATAAGTCACAGACTGATTAGAATCACTCTGTGACTTAATAATCATAGGGATACATTCTGAAAATGTCTATGCGGCATAACCTCTCACCAACCAAGATGACCGCCATTATTAAAAAAAAGAAATTGATTTTTTTTTTAAATCTTCACCTATGAAACTTGAAACTACTCAGAAAATGTCAACCAAACTTTAATGGAATAATCCTTTGGGATTGTTTGTGATTCTGCCCACCTAGATGAGTGATGCAGACTTCAGAGATCCTCTTGTATAGTCAAAAGCTAACTTGTAGCATAAATAATGTGCAACATGATTCAAAAGGAAAGATTTAACAATCCTATTAAAAAGCTAGTATACAGAATATCTTACAGTTCTAAAGACTTACATAAAACTTTCTCATGTAAATATTTGACAGATCTGGAAAAATTGAAAGCAAATAATTTATATTGTAGAAAAACTGAAATCTATTTCTCATGATAGTTCATAGACTATCAACAGAAGTCATTGAGATGGTGATATTTTGTTTAATGTCAAATATTCCTTAGACAAATCATGGGCAGATTGTATAGTCAAATTTTTACAAATGAATTTAAAGTAGCAAACTTAAGTGTCAAAAAATATTGCATAAATAATATGTGTATATTGAGTCTTTGACAGACTTTGCTAGATTGCATCCTTTGATGGAGGAAGCATTTTGATATTGTGGCCTAGTTTTGTATTCAGGGCATTTGGTATTGCTAACTTTTCACATTTTTGTTACATTTCATTGAAGATTTCAGTCAATAGTGTGTGTATTATAATTTGTATAATTTCAGTTAAATGTACTAAATGATGTGATAACTGCTGTGCTGAACTCAGAACCTGTGATATTTAGTAGCAATAATTGGAGACTACAGGAACATTTAATGGACAATATGTCTTGTTTTATAAAGTGCTGTTCTAGTGATGTGCTGTTCCATAAAGTCATTCCAGTGGTATATCCTAGAATTAAAACTGCTGTAAGTCTGTATTTAATTTATTGTCTGACATTTATAATGACATTCATTTATTTGTTAAATTTAGTACAGTGGCATGTAATTCCCTTACTGGAGACCTCTTTTCACCAAAGATCACCAACAACAACATTTGCTTAATAATTTTATTGTAAATCTCCCCCTCACTCAAGACCACGCCTGATATAAAATAACTTTTTCTGTGGAGATCGGGTGGTCTTATAAGAGGGGGCACTACTGTTTGACCCCCTTGTAGTGATTGATTTCTTTAGTAAGAAAATTTCTGTGGTTAGTCTTTCCTTGAAAACAAGTCATGAGTACAAATTATAATGTTACTATACAAGCATACTATATAACAATAGATCTTATATTGATGTACTGCAGATGTATGTAGAAAAATTCAACTTATAAATGTCAATTTATGTTGGAATGATAGTTATTATCTTTCCAATATTGTAGTTTGTAAAATTTCCTGATTGTTTTCTTTATATTTAGCTTATTTGTGTTTATTACTTCATGAACTGTATATTTCATTTAATTTGGTCCATGAATGTTACTGAACATTTATAGGGTTGGACTGATCTTCCAATTTTGGCCCCTGGCTTGTCTGATGAAAGTAAACCCAGCGAAGTCTTTTACACACAATGAAATTTGGCTTTAAGTATTTGTTTAAAAGCCACTTAATAAGATGTAGATCATGTTTTTCTGGCATACATTCCATATTCTTTCATTTAAATAAGATTGACTGTTAAACAAATCTCCAAACTAAGCAATTGTTTTTGCTGTTGTAAGCATGTTTTGCCAATTTAAGAATATTTGTACAACTTTTTACAGAGAGCTTTGCCTGTTAAACATGCAGCTTGCAGATCAACATTAAAAATAATTAGAAAGATTAAGAAATTAACCCAAAGAGAAGAACTCATTCATGGATTTGTTGAAGGTTTGTTGTTATGCATCTTGTAATTAATTCGATATTACAATTTTCTGCAGCCTATTTTTCTTATGTTCAAATGTTATGCATTTATTCCATCAGAAAATATTACATTGAACACTTATTAGAATTACTCATGATTTATGCATAACCAGTTTATGTCCTACCTTTTTATAAGATTATGGTTTAATAAGGGTAAGAAACATTACATACCTAAAAGGCTTTTGCATCTTGGTGTAAGAAATCACTGTTGACTTCAGAACTGTAGATTGAAATAATTATAGTTGATTAAGCTGCAGTTTGGATATGCCATCTCTATGTATCTAGTTTAAAAAATGGTGTGTTGCTGTAAAATTTAAGAGAAACTCTGATAAAATAATTTTTTTTTCAGACTTTTGCCATGGAAGGAGTTGCCATCATAGGAAATTATTCATTGACATTTGTAAATATGTGATAGAACTGTATTCTAAAAACTTCTTTAAAGAATATTTATATGGATATGTGTTAGAACTTCAATCAGACGATGTGCCAAATGTTCGGTTACGGTTGTGTTCAATACTTCCTCAATTAAAAAAAATTATAAAATTACCAACAGACAGAAATTTACTACAGCAGTTAGAAACTTGTGTTAGAAAGATATTATTAAGTGAAAAGGACAGGGATGTGTTAGCAGCTATTAAACAGGTATATATCATATAAACATTACTTTTATCTTGTTGCTGCTTTTTCATACAACTGTAAGACACTGAAAATGTGATGGTATTATTAGCAATTTCCTTGTCTGTTCATCTTTAGGCTACTATTGTTATAATGAACCAAACCATTTAACAATTGTCATGCTTAATTGGCTATAATAGGTGATTGCTGTCAATCAGTATCCGCCAACAAACCATATACGGTATGTGGCCATATATATATTGCACCATGTAAAATTCTTCCCATATATTTCATATAAAATCATATTTTTTGCAAAAAATTATAACATCATTTCTTCACTAATGAACAGAATTTCAGCAGTTTAATTGTTTTTTTTTTGGTTTTTTTTTTTGTCAAAATTTTCTTTTCTTCTGTTTGTAAGAATTCATGAGTTAGAGTGGAATTTGAATTTTTGACGTCACTTTTCCCTTTATATTTAAGTAATTTTGTCATCTTAACAAGCAACAACTGCAATACAACTATTAGAGATGTAGCAGTTGTTACTTGTTAAAATATGTTGATGTCTGCTGATAGAAAAAACTGAAAGTAATTATAATTCTGATTTTTGCATGTTTGTATAAAATATATATATATTTTAATCAAAACCAAGGGTGTTAATATTGCAGTTTCTTTTTGCATTGTGTTATAAATAATCCTTAGGTTACAGTCATTACCTTGCCTTAGAAAGACAAACCACTATTTAACTGTTTCTTATAAATTGCATCATTGAATTTGACTTTATGCTTTTTCAAATACCATATTAACAATTTTTTTATTTATTATAACAGGCCACAGATGAACTGGACAAAATCCATGTACAGATGGAACCTGTAAGTACCACAACACCAGTGTAGCTTGTCTACTGCATTTTAAAGAGGCTGGAATTTTGTTTTCTCTTTTGACCTTATTTGATCTTCACATGTTTCTGGCTTCAGTTTCATAAAAACAACTTAGTTTGATAATATTTTTAATATTCTCTTCAACTCAAAAACTAACCAATTAAAAGACAGCATTTTCAATATTTGAGGAGAACCTGAAGGATTGGAGGAAAACCTCAATTTGAGATGTTTTATGAAACTGAAGTCAGATGAAATTAATGACTTTGTAAAAAGAGTATATGGTATACTCTAAATACAAGGTAGTTATACTCTTGAAATATATACACATGACAGACACCCTTATCAGTATTCATTACTGTATTTTGGTGTAGAAAATACACATTTATACATAATACGAGGGGCCTTTTTAGCCCCAAAACCTAGGAAAAAGTCTAGTTCGTATATATTATACGCGAGGACTTTAGTAAGAATGTCCCAGTAAACATTGTCATGATCGTACAAGTTCTCACCACTGTCCAGTAAATATATATTTTTGTTCGGGTGATCGAGTCTTCATTTCTTCTTATTAAACTGTTTATCTCTGTTTTTTTTAACTTTCAAGCAAAAAGAAATTGTTTTAATTATTTTTTACTGAAATTTAAGAAATGTTAACAATAATCAGCTACCTTTTGATAACCAAGATATACCTAAACTACTGTTGAAACTTTTATCACTTTACAATCATGTGATGTTTTGTTTTGTTATATTACAAATGGCGGCAAGTGTAAACATAGTTCTCTCGTGTCGATGTATGAAAGAAAATACCTATCACTGATAGAACAAAATGGTTGGTGAAAGTTGATATATATATTTCATGTATTGCCAAAAGCCTTCTTTTCTTGAAACATTATCAAAAAGTGAGACGAAAAGCCAATCTGACAACTTGGGGGGAAAATCACCAAACTTCGTGTAGGGGTACATTGTACGCACTTCTAACCCCATGAAATGCTTTTAGGGCAAAAGATAGCTTATAATCTATAGCCAAATATGGTAAACATAAATTAGTCTTTTGTTATGTTTTCAAGTGCAGTAAATTTTTTTTTTATGCATAATCTTCCAAAATCAAACCCCAGACCATCAAATATAACTGTCTTTCAGCATCCCAGAATGTGAAAGTAAGAGAAGAGTTTTATAATGACAATTAAATTGGTTTTACAATATGTACATGTCATTGGAATAAATATACATAGAGCAGTATGTAATATGATATTAAAACTAATTAAATTGTCTTTAGTCAATTGATACTTATGATAAAACTATTGTTTGATACTTTTTTTTCCAGTTAACAAAACGATCTTTCTTTGATGAGCACGATCTTGTAGACCAAGCAAAAGAAGAGGAGGAGAAATTATTAATAACCAATGTAAGATTCTTCTATTTTGTAATTATTCACTTGGAAGTGATCATGATAATTATATGTAATGCTCTAGAGGTGTTTGAGGTTCTGGGGGCACACAGTCGTAGACGAGGATGCGAAACATGCCTTGCATGACCCTATTACAATTCTATCTGTATCATATACTGATATAAATCTTTAATTGTTAAATATGATTTAAAACTATGGCAATCTCAGTGGGATTTGCAGATCAACAATAAGCTGCATGAAATTCAGCCAAAAATTGGTCAAAATAGTTATACGTTCGATAGATCCTGAAGAGATCAAGTTGTTTTAACAAGGTGCCGCATTGGCCACACCAGGACGACTCGCTCATATATTTTTGAAGGTGAGCCGCCTCCTGAGTGTATCCCATGTCAATGTCGGCACTCTATTAAACATCTTTTAGTTGACTGTGTAGATAAATCCAACATTATTCGTTGGTACTACACAGTCACTGACATAAAAGATTTATTTACAAACCTCGCTGGCGACATACTTTAAAAGTATTTAAAAGATGTTGTTCTATATTCACGAATTTAGGCCAACACTTATTTTGCTTTTTATTTGTATCTTTGGTATGCTTTATTAAATAAATGTTTTATATAAATTGATTCAATTTGTATATGTTTGTTACAACTGTGATACTTTATTTGAACAAATCTTTTGTTTGCTTTGTCTGTGGTGTTGATGTTTTATAATTTAATCCTAACTTTTAAGACTATTTCTTATTTGTAAATAATCCAAATTGACCATTTTAGTACTTCATATCTTATTTTGATTTTGTTTTAATTAATATTATGTAAGTTCTTCCCACGATATGGCTGAAATACTGCCGACTTGGTGTTAAACACCAATCAATCGAAAAGGAAATTTTATGAAAGAAATCTATGAACAATATATCAAAAGATCAATTTGTATTAAAACCTTTCAGAGTTATCTCCCTTGCAGAAAATTGGAAATTTTTCATATGCTCAAGTCCAGTTTAATTATAGTTATAAAATTACAAATTTTTTTAATAGTGTCATCTTTATCATAAAATTGAATCTGTTTCAATTTAAAATATACACAAAAATTATTTTTATCTATTTATTTATTTTTTTCATTTTAGTGGTTTTATTGTAAAATTTTGGTCATTCCTGTCTATGCCACAAATACTCCTAAAGGTTTTCTAATTCAAGGATAACATTTAAAAAATACATATAAATTAGGGGTGGTTACATCGCAAGATTCAGGGATTTTCTCAACTTCATCCATGATGTCAGAAAATATAAAAAAGGAGATGTATAATTGTCTGTGAGACAGCACTCCAAAACATTTAAATTCAAAACATCAACAGATTGCCTTAATGCCTTCAATATTAGACAAATATTCACTTTAAGACAAGCTGTTAAAGGCTAAGGTTAAAAGATTTGTTGTGATATTCATATGTTACAGTAATTAGCCAATAAGATATACAGTGTAAAACAGTAACAGTAAAGCATAAAACCAATGACAATTTTGAGCTTCTTTGTAAAGTTTTGCCTTCTTGTTAACTCAACAGGTTCATTTACAGGAAGCTTTTCTTTAACTGTATGTAAAGGTTTTCCGGTGTGGACAACAGATAATTTGTGTCAAATTACACACATATCAATGGATCAGTTACTAGTGTCAAAAGTTTGTATGTCAAATTTACTTGTTTTACTACAGGAAGAAAAAGAAATAAAGAAAGAAGAAGAGGCAGCAGAGAAACAGAAAACCAAGGGAGATAAAAAGGGCAATCCATCTGCAAAAAAGTCAGAAAATGGTGGTAGTAAAATACCAGGTCCAAAAAAGGGTATGACTAACTTTTACATGAATTTATTTTAAATTAACATTGATTATTTGTTCTGTCATTTAACTTACTGAATAATCTGCTCATTTAAAATTATGAAAGGGTTTTTCATCTCCATTATTGAATTGAAATTTAAAAGATTTCATGGGGTTGCCTTTCAAGATTAGTGTGATTCCCACTGTATTAATAGTTTTTTTATAGAAATGTTGTATGTTTGACAGTTTTGGATATATTTAAAATAAGCATCCTATTTTGCAAGGATATTATTTGGAGGTGAAAAACTCTTATTGCTCAAGATATATTGTTTATAAACCAGGTTTTGGTACAATTATTTATTTTGTTTCTTGTGGGATAGGTTGCTAGTTAATAAGTTTGAAAACAACAGCTTATATCAGACATGATTAACATTCAATTTACAGTAGAATTTCAGCTTAAAAGAACTTATTTTTCCAGAATTTGTATACTGTTTAAGGCTTTTAGTATTACCATTTTATTGAGTTATTTTCTGACAATGGCATAATCATGTTTGTTTACATCTATAAATCAACATAGACATTAGACTAATATATGCTAAAATAATTTGGTATTGACATGGAAGCCAGTCTATTTTTATATTTTTATCAGTTAAGGAGCTGCTTAGAAAAAATCCTTGTGTCAGTTTCAGTAAACTTCTATTTGAGGAATTCCTCGAATTCTCCTCAACTCAAACAGTGATCTTTTGAATGACCAGATTTTGAGTATTTAATAAAACATCTAGGATTTGAAATCAGAAATCTAAATTTAAGATATTTTCTGAAACAGATGCCTGTTATGATGTTTTAATCATCAAAGATGTGTTTTTCACTGTAAATTCACATGTCAATTGAAAGCATATTTGAAGTAAGGTAATTAAATTTTTTCCAGTGAATTCTGTTCAGAGATTTATTAGATTATGAACTATATATTTGTGAAGATGACCAAATTTTATATATATTTAATATAATAATTTGTACATTACTGGCTTCTGTGTCATGTTATGCTAAAGTGTGTGATTTTTGATGCAGTTGGTGTGTCATGTTTCAGGAACAAAAACTGGTACAACGTCCAGTTCAAGTGGATCGTCTACTCAAGTTTCTACCAAAGGTCAGGATATTATAATGTCTTGGGATCCAATCCTCATCAATTTTCTTCTTTAATAACTTACAAAAATATAGTCAATGATAATATGGTGGTCAGTTTTAATTTCTATCTGTGTATATATATAGAAATTTTAAAAATGTAGTTTTCGTCTTATTCTCTTTTTATTGTATGGTCTGGTCAATGTTCCTCAGCTTGAAAAGACAAACATTCAAATAATCTAGTTTTCGCAATGTTCATAGAAAGCTAAATGAACAAAAAAATGGTACAAGATACCATGTTGTTAAAGCAATTTACTGTGAATATATAGGTTTCAAGCATATGTTTTTATTGACAGATCATGCATGTCTGACATCTAAGTTTTTGTACCCATCCTATGCCTTAGAAGGTAACCCTTCTACATGATTATTTATGCCATACAAACAAATATAAACCAAGGCTTTATAGTGTTTTCTTTAACATTGTTGTCTGATAGTGTGAATTCTTCTTTAGTATACTAATTAATACAAGAGATCTCTCTCTTCAGATACCTCAAAATCCCCAGGGAATCATTTAACAAAATCCAAGTCCAGTAACTCTTTATCACATATACCAAGGTTAGGTAAGGCAGCATGGACGATGAAATGCATGGCATTTGACAGGTTGCAACATCTTCCATATTGATAATTGCACATACATGTACATATTATTTGTTCAGTTTATACATTTTGTTCAAGATCAGAAATTTTTCCCAGCAAAATACTCTTTGTTGAAATGAGTATAAATTTTAAGTTAGTCATTATTGCTGTTACAGAAATAAATGTATAGAAAAATGGGGTAAGGAATGATTGTCTATGAGACAGACATCCAAAACATGTAAATTACAAGAATTCTACAGGTTGCCCTAAAGCCTTCAATAATGGAATTGTATCCACTCTCTACGGCAAGGTGTAAAATGACTCAAAAATAAAATTAATGATATTTAAAAGGTTTGACCAAATAAGTATACAATGTAAAACAATGACAGCCTCTGGATTACAAGTTCCTGGCTTGGGACCGGCACAAAAAGTGTGCAGTGGGGTTTAACAGGTTTGTAAGTATCATCCCTCCTTCTTACCTGGGGCAGTCTTGTAAAAATGACATTAAAAACAGATCAGTATTCATCAGATAGCAATTTTTACTCTACCCAAAATTGTCATGCAAATAACCATTATTTAACCAATTCGACTGGAGTTAACCTGACCTTTTCTAAGATCTTTTATAGAACAGCACATCAGTATATTTTCAATTTTAAAATTTGTTAGATTTTCTAAATATGAAAAATATACATAAATTGATTGCAGTATTTGGAGGGTCACATTTTTGAAAAAAGGAAAACAGACCATACATATAAAAATGCATGATTTGTTTTGTGTATTTTTAGTATTGTTTATTTAACAAAAATTTTTGAATGCTATGTAATTTTTGTCCAGTTGAAAAGGCTTGATAAGAATGCCACATTAATCGTTTTAATTGTAAAAAATTCTGGTAACAACATGAGAGAAATACACCGTAAAATAACATTATCACATTTATCACATTTTGCGAATTTGTTATACGAGCAGTATCACATTTATCGTATTTTGCGAATTTGTTATACGAGCAGCACTGATATGAAAAAGAAATTTTTAACCGATCCCAATCTACCAGATTTTCATTGAAGTAAATCATATGTTACATGTATTTATCAGTAGATTGTACCTGTTTTTTAATTATTTTTTATTATGGTCCATCATTGATTAAATTTTTTTTTAAAGCAAATCTTCTTTTGTTGTCTAATGCTGTAATGTTTATCAAAATAGTAATCTATTCTCTATGTCAGGCTTTTCTGGAGTGTGATTTTCGAGCTTTAAAAAATTATTTCTGCGTTTCTGCCTTTGTATTTATATTCAATCAAAAGAAAGAACTATCTCACAATGAACGGTGTATTTTTAACACCATGAAATAACGTTTTACATACTATTATCTGCCCATGAAATTCTCTACGGAGATCTAACATTGAGGGTCGGCCATCTTCGTTTTGGGCGGGAGCGCTTAAGTTTGACCTAGATAAAGTAATTTAATAAATTGTACACATTTCTTTTGTTTGGATGGTTTATTCCCCGAACGCCTACTCGACTAAAAAAACATCTAATCAAGTTTAGGGATTAAGAGGCCTTCCAGAGGGTAGTGTAATTAAGGTTACCTGTAATAAGTCAAACTACCAGGTACATGTAGCAATTAAAAAGATACCAATTTTTAATGATAAAACAGCAACTTTTAAATGAGAAATTTTGTTGATACTGTACTTGTTGTTTTCATCTACATGTATATGCGGTACTGCACTTTTGGTCGGTATTTTGGTCTTGGCAAAAGTGAGAATTATATATTAAAACGTAATTTTTATTTAATAGAACATCTATTTGTATATACATTTTATTTATTTTTATTTATTTAATTGTATATTGTGCCCATATGGGCCAAACATATACAATAAACATACAATGTTCACAAAACTGTTTTATAACTTTATGACAAACAAAATTATAAAAAGGACTCATATAGTTAAAAGCACCTAGTAACAAATGGAAACTAGGAAAAGGACAGAGGTCTTTGCAAATGTGGGACTACCTATGCAAATTATTGACTAGGTTTAAAAGATATTAAGAAAGAATAATGTAGGGCTTTTGAATTTGTTCATCCCATTATATACAGTTTCTTAGCTTGCTTTGTTCAACAAGTTAGGAGGCCACTGGGCAATTATAGCATAAGCTTTGCTCTATGTAATCATTTTGCAACTTGCACAGTTCAAGACAAGGTTGCTTGATAACTTGAACAGCTAGGATCTTCAAGGTATATGAAAAATGATTTACATTCACAACATAACATTATAGATAAGTTAAGTAATTAAGAATAACTTACCATCCACTTAGATACATTTTATTACAATCTATTTTTAATTTTAATTTCAACAACTCACTTTTCCTTATAAATGAAATTGGAAGTATTATCTTAAAACATAACAAAATTATATTTTTTTAAGATTTAAAAAAAAATTTTATTATTATTTTTTGGGTAAATTAAACATGAAATTCTTAATTACTTTAATAATCCTTTTTTTAAAAAGTTTATCTTTTTAATTGCAACATTGAATTCATTTAAGACACAGTATCTATATGTCTACTATGTAAATAACTATAAAATCATACGTAAATACAGGTAAAGTAATCCGTGCATTCCCCCTTGGTGTACCCCTTAATCCCCCAAACTAATTAGGTGTTGTTTTAGTCCAGTAGGCGTTCGGGGAACACACCGTTTCAGGTACACCTCTATATAGTTGTATTGATTTAACTCTGTGTAGTCACAAGTTTAAATGGTCTGTCGATCACTCTTCTACCTGTGGTAGTGACCATTTCCCTGTTTATTTATCTAGCAATATTTTAATTGATAATGTTAATACTAATCATACCTTTAGTTGGAATTTTAAAAAGGCTAATTGGAAAGAATTTAATACTGCTTGCCATTTACATTTTTCAGAAGAATTAGTGTCTGACAATATTAATGAAACTAATGAAAAATTAACTAGTGATTTAATTAATATTGCTACCATGTATATACCTACTAAATGTTTTAGAAAGAATAATAAATTAAGTGTGCCTTGGTGGAATGATGAATGTACTAAGTTAGTGAAAATTAGAAATAAGGCTAGAAACAAAGCTCAACACTCAGGTAGGGGGGAGGATTACATTATTTATAAAGAAAAAGAAAGAGTATGCAGAAATACCCTAAGGAAACCCAAGAGAAATATTGGGAAGAGTACTGCTCTAATCTCAATTCTAATAGTAGATTGTCAGAATTATGGTATAATGTTAAAAAAATGTTGGGTAAAGTTACTAAAAATAAAAATATTCCTGTTTTAAAATTTCAGGGTAGGGAAATTGACCATATAAAAGAAAAAGCAAATATTTTTGCAGAAAATTTCACCAAGGTTAGTAGCTCTGATAATTATGAGTCTTCTTTTCGCAGGCACAAAGAGAAAACAGAAAGGGAAGAAATAAATACTTTCGTTAATCAATATAAAATCAATTCTGAATGTTATAATGAAGAATTTAATTTACAGGAACTAAAAGATGCTATTTCAGATACTAATAACAGCTCGCCAGGTCACGATAAAATAAGTTATTCAATGTTTAGACATATGTCTGATAAAACACTCAGTATATTTCTTTTATTTATTAACAAAATGTGGTTTTCACAAGTATTCCCTAGTTCATGGAAACACTCCATTATTATCCCGTGTTATAAACACGGTAAAGACCCCAGTGACCCCCTTTCTTACAGACCCATCGCATTAACGTCAAATTTAAACAAAATAGTTGAAAAAATGGTAAACAATAGACTAAAATGGTATTTAGAAAAAAATAATCTTTATTCATGTACACAGAGTGGTTTTAGGAAAAATAGAA
>JAULBM010341717.1:0-12553 GCA_032357055.1 Geukensia granosissima
CTTTTGTAGCGGCATAAACCTACTCTTTTTTGAAAACTACAAAAGTGGTCTTTTACGCGCAAGGACCGTGGCACTCTCCAAACACGTCAACCACTATGGTCACCGGCCAGGCCTTTTGTATTACAACCTGGCAACCCCCAACGAGAGAGCCTCACCTGTCCGCCACCTGGGGTTCGCGCTGGGTCAGCTCTGTGGGTCGAGCCCTGGAGACCGCTCCGGAGCCCAGCACTGAAATTCAGAAAAAATCTAAATCAGATTAAGATTTTGAAACGAAAGAATAGAATAAAAGGTGAAAGGAATATGGAGAAAATTAAAGAGGGCGCAGATTTTGTTACGTCTAGCTGGTTTGCCCAGTATTCAAGCTTTAGGCTGGTATTAACATATTTCAACCAGACACAGATGCCAGTGATAACAACAGAACTGTTCGTTGATTATCGATTTTTTCTCACACTGGTTGGGAAGTGTGAAAACTTAATAAAAATTAGAGAAATTGCATTTTGAACGTACACTGTAATGTTTTCTCAGTAATTAAACCGTCGAAAATATTGTATTTAATTTTTTTAACTGTTCACCGAATATATCTTCTTTGGCAAGGATTGTTATTGTTCAGATTACAGTCATCATTTCGGAAGTTGATTTGTTATCATCATGACTTGTTTAATTGATGAGAAATATTCACAAATAACAACATCAGACTGTCCGACTGTTACTGTTATCCTGGTTGAGATTTTCACCTTTTGTGTCTAGATTTGATGAACCACTAGGTTTGACGACTAGTAACAAGACGTGTGCCATTAATGAAACAACAGCTGCTTATCCTTCCGGAACACATAAGTTCGCCTTTGTTTCAATAAAGTTAATGCTCAAATTTTAGTCTACTGTGTAATGGTATTTTGCTGTTTTTATGGTCTTGAACGTCTTCTGGTGATTTGTCTGCCTCTTTGGCTTTTTTGACATCCTTTTAAGTAAAAGGTATTTTAACCTCGATTAAATGTATTTCGATTTAATTTATGGTCTCGTATAGGTATACATGGCTATATTTAAATCCTATCAGCAATAGGAAGTTGAAACGTATGCTTAAATATTAGCAACTCTCTTACGTGGGTATTCTACATTGGACTTTTAAAGTCTTTCAGAAGACCTGACTATATTTATTCTCATTATTTTTTCCACTATTTTTCAAAACCCAATGTAATGACAGTTTACTTAATATCTTAAAGATCTTTTGACTATTCACAAGAGACAGTTCAGATCAACATATTTTCTTCTTTATGGAGTTACCTCCCTGAAACCAAAAACACTTTTTATCACTTAAACTCATTAATCGATACAGATAGCCGATCAAATGTATTGAAGAAAATGTTCATTGTCACATGAAACAGATTTATTACATTTGGGTCGAAGAGATCAGATAAGTCTGTTTTAATAATAATGTGTATCTATATAGATATACATTTGTTACTTTAGGTAAAAATTATTTGACCAACCATTATTTACCAATGGCCCCAAAACAATTTTTGTCCAAAATGAAGCTTCTTTAATAATACCCCAAAAGGGTAGGAGATAGAAAGAAGCTTTGGCGTGGATAAATATTTAGCTAAGTATGCCCTACAATATTACATCAGGGTCAAAGTTCTAGGTCCTTAGCAACATACTGAAAATCCTTAGCAACCAGTTAATTGTTATCATATCTAATAATTCACATTCTTGATACTGAAAATTTATTTCTGAATTCTTACCAACCATTTTAAGTCCAATGTAAAAATGGTTAAATCGAGTTGCATACCTTTTATTTGATTAGGGAACAAATAGATCTTTCTTTCTTTTTTTTTTTTTTGAAGATTTTAATTCACATAATAGGTCAGTAAATATTGTGCCGACTATAATCCTCTTAATATTACGACAAAGTTAAAGTAAAAAAATCTACAAATCTGGATTTATTAAGTTCTAAGTTTATCTTGCTTCCCTCAGATTGGTTCCTTTTGCTTTTTGAGTATTTTAGTGAGACTTTTTCAATTTTGATACCTCCTCCGTGGGGTAATATTTAGCCTGCTCGCTTCAAATGTCGAAATTTATTGGTTCGCCTGGTCAAATCAAAGACATTAAAATTGGTATTTGATGCTTCGACGCTAAGCACTTGGCATAAACAATGGCCAGCCTAAAGTGGAATTACGATTCCGGTAAATTTTATTCTTGTGGACTGTTGCGTCGCGAACTCTTCGATTAAGAGTCTGCTGGTCTAGTAAACATATTTGCATTACTTTTATTTAAAAAAAGGAGCAATACCTGTCATCCATTTTTCTTATCACTGAAATAAAAAGGAATTTTATTATAACAGAAGGCATTTATGCTGCTGAATTTCAATGTGCAATTTTAATTTACCAAATTCATGAAAGTCCTCCGGAATAAAACCATAACAAATTACATATTTATTGCAAATCGTGTTAACAAGTGCAAAAATAATTATACAGAATCAATTTCCGGGGTTTTAGTTTGCGTTTCAGTTAGATGATTTCAGGTAGTCACTAATACTGATTTCAGTTTGAACAATCCATAGACATGTGCAAAAGAAAGACTTACAAAAATATCTTTCCAACATCTGAACATCTCTGGTGATATCAATCAGTGACGGTAAATCCTCTTTCAAATAATCCTCCAATCGGGATATTTCTCCATCTACCAAGGATATATATCTCAAATGAACCATAAAATGCACGTTTGACATCAAATTATACAGTAATTCCTTTACAGAATATTGTTTTTATTTTCATACAAAAGCATCGTGGTATCAATTTGCTTGAAATAATATAAAAGTATGTTTGTACCGGTTTATCTAATTTGACACAGTGGTTTCAGTTTACCGCCTAATAAAAAAGTTTTCTTAGACAACGATCTATAAGTTAAATGATCATTGGATCATAAGGAGTAACCACTTGTGCATGTATAATATTTACCAAAATAAGACTTTACTTTGACCTACTCGGTTATGATGTCTTCGCCGCCATCTGTGTTTGGCTAAAAATGTTTATATCTGACAGATGAAAGTTGGAATACTTGTCAAACCAGCTAGACATAACAAAACTGTGTCATCTTTAATTCTATTCAAATCCTTGTCACCTTTTATTTGATTCTCTATTTTTTCTAATTTTAATTTTTTGCTCAATTTCAGTGAAGAACTGCTCCGTTTTTTGTTTGAATGTTTTTTTTAATAAATAAAAATATATAAATGTATATCATAAGTACATAATAAAGTTCATGTTCGATATCAAATTTAATAGTTATCTCTTTACAGAATAGTGGTTTTATTTTCTTACAATACCATCGTGGAATGATTGTTGCTTTTGAAATCATATTACAGTGCTGCTTGTACCGATTTATCTAATTTTGACCCCCGAGGGCGGCCGGGGTATAGAAATAAGCCGTTTGGTTTCTCCGCCTGCAGGTAGAACGCCTGCTAAAGGGGCGTCCGTTAGTTCGGGCGGGATGTATAAATACTCGAACTCCCCTTCTAAAAGGTTGTGCCGGGGAAAGAATAGGCACCAGGTATCTCCGTCCTGGAGGCTCTAAAAACGGCGTCCCTGATTGTGGGGAATGTATAAATTCACAATCCGTCAAGAGGGAGACGTTTAAGACTCCCCGTGTTTAGAAAATGCAACGTCTTAAGCACGTTAAAGACCCCTTGTAACTGCTCATTTTGAGTGGCCGTAGGCGAACAGTTACAAGGCTAAATTATCTGCCCCTATCCAACCCGCAAATTTTCCAGTGGCAGTCTAAAAGTCCCTTCCTTACCGGTCCCTTGCTCACAGTATAAATTTTGATTTATGGTTTAACTTGTTTTCGTCCTGAATATATATGAAAAATTTACCACTGGACGTTTAACAACAATCAATCAATCAATCAATCAAACCATTTGTACTTCAAAACCACTAATAAAATAAGTTGCCCGTAATCAATGTGGGTCTTCTCCTAAAAAGTTCTTTCTGAGATGTTCATAAGTGGTAGATTTTACATTCAGAACCCGACATTTTTATCTATTTATTTTTATTAATTGACCTCATCTGCTGAATATAAATATAGCTGTCTTTCTCTTCTCAATGGGTATAACCGCCTACTTTTCGTTCTTTTTAGTTTATTCTTTAATGAGTTGAATCTGTAAACCAAACTGTTGTGCTTGGGGTTTCTACATGTATGTCAATAAAAGGTTTTTTTTAAGCGGGTTTTCGTATTCTTGCTCAGTCTGATTATAGTATTTTCAGTTTGTAAAAGAACTCCTCTCGTTTTTAAATCACAGCCATATACATCAAGTACTGTATCAAATATGCAGAGTTTTAATACCGTTACGTTGCTTAATATATTGGACACACAAATTAGAGATTTGAATACAACAATTTCTAGTTTTTGTGCTCTTAAAGGGTAAGCATCCTCTGTCTTGCGCGCACCACCCGTTGTGGAATCCTTTAACTTTATCCCTGGTTAACGTCAATCATAGAAGAGGCCAACTTTTTGTTGTATTACCGGCAACAGGTCCATATAAAAATACAATTTCATTTCAGTCAATTAAAATATCAGTTACATACCTCAGTTATCAACAAATGTTAGAACCAGAAGGTAGTACAATAATGTTCATACTTTTTAACTAAACAGATAAATTTTAACAATACATTAGCCAGAAAAATTACATATGTCCAAATTCAAACGCGGCGGAATCAAGATGTATGGATTCTATATATATAGTCAAAGCTTAGACTGCCACTGGAAAAATTGTTGGATAGGGAAGGAAAATTTAGCCTTGTAACTGTCCGCCTACTGACCACTCAAAATGAGTTGTTACAAGACGTTTTAACGTGCTGAAGTCGTAGCATTTCCTAAACACGGGACGTCTTAAACGTCTCCCTCTTGACGGATTGTGAATTAATTCATCTCCCTAAATGGCCAGGACGCCCCTTTTAGAGTACTAGTGCCTCAAAGACAGATATATCTAGTGCCAATTCTTTCCCCGGCACAACCTTTGCGAAGTGGTGTTCTAGTATTTACACATCCCGCTCAAGCAAACGGATGCCCTTTTACCAAGGGTTCTACCTGCAGGCGGAGAAACCGAACGGCCTATTTCTATACCACGGACGTCCTTGGCGGGGGGTATGACTTAAAGGCACTCTGAAAGTGAAAGTTTTGGAAAATGTACGACATTAATTTGCTTTTTTTCAGAAAGCTTATTTGCTCTCCTACCTTGAGGATCTTTAGGTCTCAATAGCGTTGCATCAGGGATCATCTAGTGCAGTCTCGGGCTAACAGCGTTTGTCATCAATCTATACATTCGATATCACTGATGTATTATTAAATATTTCAAATCTGCTTGATAATATATAATTATATAAGAATAAAGTGAATTGGGTTCGATCTTATCAAAATATGGAGTTTTTGAACGGTGTTGTCATGAAATATATTCGATATGTAGCTCGATTGATACATGTGTATAATCATTTTTTTAGAAAATTTCTTTTATGATCGTCTGATTTGTCTATACGAAACAACATTATAAGATAACAAAAAGGTGTGATGATAAGTGTGCTTTCGTAGATTGGGTAGCAATATGAAATTGTATGACTTTCTTTGAATATACCTTTAACTTACTTATTACACCATTTTTACAATAGAAAGAAAGAGCATCGGCTATGACATTACGACACTCTGACCAATCCATTTTCGAAAGGGCACGACATTTAAGTCTTTTTTTCAGAAAGCTTATTTCTTCTCGACCTTGGAGATCTTAATGTCTCAAGGCGAAGAAATAACATGGCATCAGGGATAATGCAGTGCAGTCACGGTTCAAAATCTTATAATCTTATTGGTGACAAAAGCCGTGAACCCGTTAACGCCTTTACAGACCGTCTCATAGACATTCATGCCACATCTCCTATTTTTGTATTTATAGTTAATCAATTTAAATTTCGCACTAATTAAAGCAGACCGTTGTCTTTGGGTATGTTTTGGTTGGGAGCTCAACCCTACCTTTATCACATCACCTTTGTTAACATGGCCATTTGATGAAAGTCGGACTTATAAATTTTACTGCTTTACCTGTAATTTTTACTTAAATGGTGCAAAATGTGGTTATGTTTTGTATATCTTATGTTGTGCTGTTTATTGAGTATGCAGATTTTGAAAAAGTTGTGTCCGCAAAACGTATTGAAATGTTGTTCAATGGTTAATTTCTGCATTGGTAATCGTATGTTGTTCAGAGGTTTCGGTAAACTTGTCTTTAGTAAAACGAAAGATCATTTTAATAAAACTGCATCTGAAAATGAACAAAAACGTCATTCATGTTTGATGAATTCAGCTTATGGGACTGCAAACTGAGGTAACCAATGATAATCTTTCGAGTTTCGTGGGCTAAAGATCACATGCGAATAAAACTGAAAAGACAAAATGAAATTGTCGGTTTTTCAATATATGCTCGAAGTTAATTTTGTTTATAATCAATCAAATGTCGCTCATTCGTTTTTTCGGTTCATTTAAAAAGTGAAAATGCTCTAATTTAACAGAAATTGATTGACTGAATGATGATCAACGTCTAAATAATATCATGCATATTCAGAGCCAGATCATATCTTTGGGAAATAATGAAGAATAAACCATTAAAATTTCTAGATCGTCACTCTGAAGCAGTTTAAACGGGCTAGATCACAAGGCAACGGTATGCAGAAAGATATGCCAATATAACCAGCTACAAAACTCCATGTAACTTAGAGACAATCTGTCTTTGCTCTTACTCCTAAATTCTCTGTGCTTTGCGGAGATTGAGGAAATACCAATTCTTGGTTTGGCCGGCGGGGGTTAAACTCACGAACAAAAGACGACTATGCTAATCATTAATCCGACGAAATTGTAAATTAACTTTGATTACTTGATTATCAACAAATGAATAAAAATTAATATCAAAAGGATAGGTTTGAGGATACAAGTTGGCACCATAGAAATTTTTATGTTCTCGTTTTATGCAAAGAATTTAATAAGACTTGGGTAGTAAATTAGTAATACAATATAACTAAAAGTCTATGCATCATAACACATTTTTCGTTTTATTTAGAGACATAATCTCGCGGATGAATTAAGCGAACAACACTTTATTTCACACCTAATATGTTATAAGTAATGGTTTATTATTACAAACCAAGAACTTTGAAAATTGACAATAAAAACTCAGATCATCATGACATCAGAATTAATATTAATTGATCATGTATTATATAACGATATAATTAAGGATGGAACAAACCTTACGATGATTGATTTATGCATAATGTTTCATACAGTCTGGTATCGCTTTCATTTGATGGACATTTTGAATACGGTAACATCTTATTGAAACTCTTAAAGGATATGGAATAAGTGAAGAGATAATTTTTAAGTTATATTTAGGGTTTTTATTTAGAACAATTCAATGACGATATAGTACCGTTAGAATCACTGTTTGAAAGTAGGAGATAGGCTGTGGCCTGAATTTAAAATATTATAGGAAGTAAGCATTTGAACGCACATTGCGAATTATATTATAATAATTTCTTTTTTTTGTTTTTGTTTTTTTACGATACAACACACAATAATTTTGTGAATCGATACAAGACCATGGCCAACAAAATAAAACGAAAGACAAACATAGAACACACGACAGTACACTGAAAATTGAAGCTAGATTAACACGAACGCTACAAAAAACCAGGGTGAGTTCGTGTTATTCCAGCTTTTGTCTTCAGTGTAGTGTTGTGTGTTCTATGTTTGTATTTCGTTTCATGTTGTTGGCCATATTCTTGTCTGTCTTCCGACTTAACGATTTCTGTCTGCCCCTTTGGTATCTTCGAATTCCTTTTCAGGTGATTCGAAGGGTGAGCAACTCCTTTTCCGGGTCCACTAGTGACACCTGTCGTGTAACTCATTGTAGCAATATTATATGTTTTCCAATGTTGAATACATATTGAGAATTAAGTATGCTATCTGCGCATTTCAAGGAGTAACCTCTCATCATTAGCATTAGAATCAAAACATATACAACAGTAAGTTGACCTCTACATAGATTGACGTTAACCCGGATGAGAGTTGAAGGATTACACTACGGGTGTTACGCGAAAGACAAGTGTATGCTTACCCTTTTAGAGCCCCTGATGCCACTCCTTTTTTTGTAAAGGAGTTCGTGGATACCAAGCTTGTTCTTTTAGATTCGTTTTATCATTTAGTTTGTTTCAAATTTCTCTCATATGGGTATACTAAACTGAACTTCTTGTCACTGTTGTACTTTTCATCATGTTTTTCATGATATACTCGTAGATGTAACCATTTTTCGTCGAGCTTGTCTTCGTCTTTCTTTCATATAAACTTTAGCAGATTTTTTTTTTCTTTCGGGCGGTGTTCTATGTTAAACAGAGTAAGATTTTATAAAAGACAATTCGCAAAGCATAGCACAGCTTAAAATTCATTATATATCGTTAATATTGTAGCAATTTAAACTCGTGAAATTATCCATCGCAGTTCGTTCGTTCTTCGAGTTGCATCTCGTTCGCGTCTCGGTCGTTAAGGTCTATTAAAGCAAAGGTTTCATCTCAACAAGTTAAATATCCTACATATTTTAAGCTTTGTGATCCCATGGAACCTTCCTCTCTTCCCTGAAATGACTAATACCGGATTGGAAAATGGACAAATGCGGTGGGTGTCTTTAAAGAGGCAGGAACTACTTACCCTTCCAGACCACCCGTTTTCAACCCCGGTCCGCATTGGTCATAGTTTTGTTGTTTTAGTTTTATACTTATATATGCAATTTTCCGTCTTGTTCCTGTTCTCGAGATAGCCGTGTCTTTCGACTTTCCATTTTTTTTTGCCCTTTGGATTTCTTTCGCTTCCTCTTCATACAGCGAGTACAGTGAATGATGTAAAAATCATCGGAGGTGTAATTAAACGTCTGAGAAAAATTAAAATGTAAAAAAACTTAACGCGATTGCAAAAATTGATTTAAAGGTTATTTCAAATTACAGTTGATAAGTTTTAACTTAGTTTTTACAATGATATAACTAACTACAAAGACCGACAATGATATTACTATTACATATTTTTTAGTTTTAAGGTACGAAACATTTTATTGAGGAAGAAACTGGAATTAGTTCGCAAAAGTTTTTACTCTGACTTTGGCCGAAAACAATAACTTTACTGGTTAAACAATTCGGTTGCAAGCGATCGAAAAAAAATTATAATGTGCAAGACACACATCCCGGGACGACCACCAAAAGTAAAATTCCTTACTTTCAAATTTAAGCTCTACAGAGTTGAATTATTTTAAGGGTTTTTTACAACACTTTGTCAAAGAAATGTGTATATTATTAACATATCTTTATACATGGTAACTATGACTCGGACGGTTGTTAAGTCCCCTGTAGAATAACATTCGAGAAATCAACAGTGCATTGCCCAAAGAGACAAGAAAAACGAGACAAAAACCGAAACAAAAAGAGCAAAGGCTTGGAATATACGGACTCCTTCCCAAATCAGGAGTTGATCGGGTGATCCGGAAGAGTAAGCATCTCCTGTCACACGCGCGAATGGTGTCAAAATTTGATACCTAGAGTCTTCTGTATTGTTTTATTTTTCATTTTTGTTTCTTATGTAATGACGAAAAAATCAATTAAGTGAATTGCCTTTGCGGGATGATAATTAATACCCAAATAAATGAAGATATTTCTGTAAAATATATATATTGAACTTATTTGATAACATTTCACGTTTTATATTTTGCCTTACTGTTTCGATATTACAGTAGTATACACAAACTGTCCAAACACTAATTATCATACTTGTGCTTACTAATGTAAACACAGGTGTTGATATAGTGAAATATTGTAATTATAAGTACGTGTTCAGCAAAGTTCAACTCAGTGCGGACTTCATAATTATCTTGCTTGTAAGAGATCTTGCAATAATTTTATACAATTAGACGGAAATAATTGTAACTTGAAGAAAGGCATCAGCATAAGATCTTCGCTATAGCGTATATCATCTACTAGTGATATATATTCATTTCAGTAATCAATGACATGCCATAAATTTACAGGTTAAATGATCAATATTTAAAAAAAACTGTGCAGATTAGTTTCTTCCTAATGTCCAACTTAAAACATTTAAAAGACTATATATGGAATATATGCTAGAACGACACAATCCACATCTTATCTGGAGCACTCATTTTTTTGTGAACATGGTAAAGGAGTTCGAGGATTACAAGCCTTAACTCCGTTGTTTCGTTTTATCATTTTCACTAGAATTGTTTAAACAAAAGACTTGCATTTCTCTTTTTTACCAAACGGATTGTTGACAAAACTGAAATATCGATTTTAAATTTTAAAAATCTAAATTTCACTACGTTCAAAGCGCCTTTTTGGACTACGCTCCTGACCAAATAATTGTACGTGCAGGCGGAGAGCTGTCCGTTATGTTTTACAGTAATTTTGTGGTAAGACTGATCAGATTAAGTAACTTGATACAGAAAAATATAAGAATTAACCATTTTCGAAAGATGTTAACTTTATCTAAGCATCCCAGTACCTGAAATAAGTTGCATTGTACTTGCAGAAATTTTATTATATGCCAGTTTCAATAAGCAACCAACACATTTTAGTAGAGAACGATTCAATAGATATTCCAACAATGAAAAAACATCTTTTTATTTTATAAAATTTGTATATTCATGTTGGATGATAATTGTTCATCTGTAGCTTAATTTATCCATTTATGCAACTGAAATTTATATAATGCTACATTACTTGGTTTTGTTCAGTAATACATTTTTAGTTTCCTTACAGTTTAACATTTTTCTATTGCACAACACATAAAATTCTTTGAAAACTTGAACAATATGATCAGGAAAGTATGAGTGTGTTTGTTGATTTTTGGGACTGGCTTTTATTTGCGTTCATAGAAACTATAAAACTATATTATGTCCTATATATTAATAGGCTGTCGACAATAAAAAATGAAGTTAAAATCTTGTCTTTATGATTTCCTGTTTGATATGAATTAATTGTATCTATATAATTTGCCAGGATCTTTCATCAAGTGCAAGAACGGCCATATCCTGATAATTATCATAAATCTTTGCAACTCTTAAACAGCTTTGTTGTACTAGATAATCATTGTAATTTTATCAATTGTATTTTGAAAATAATAAGAAGTAATAAGAAAACGTGTTAATTCATAAAGAGTTGATTCTAATTTTCTTTTTATTTAATTGCATCGTTATATTGTGCTTAAAAGTAATAAGGATTTATTACAGAAAACGAACGTTATTAATATTTCACTTGGTGAAAAATATTTCTTATCGATCTACTTTACTTGTTCATGTAGTTACAATATCGTCAGAATTAATATTTGTGAAGCCGCCTGACGCAGAAATCATGCAATTTTGGTGCTATTGAAAAAATTTTAAAAAACTTGAGTTAATTTTTTATCATCAGGTTAAAATTTATTGGTATAATATTTTTTCCAAACCATCCATACATTTTTGTTTAAGAACTAAACTCGAACTAAGATTTTGGAGCCGTTTTTTTTATTGCTCAAGTTTGATATAAGAATTATTTCATTTGATAAATATTTCTAGGCTTACCGTTTAAGGATTGTAATTCAGATGGAACATGGTACGAACATCCAGAGACACACACTCCTTGGACTAACTACTCACCGTGTTCTAATACTGTAAAGGTCCAGGTATGGTTTACAGACAGACAAATATAACAATACAATTTGTATAGTAAATAATTAAATTCCTATGTGAAAAGGTGCAAATGCATCTTCTATACAAATTAAAACTATGAATTTGGTTTTTAGAGGTTTAGATCATTTGAATGTACTTTAATAAATGAGAAAAATATAGTGACCAAATGCAAATCAATGATAAAAACCTTTAAACTCAAATTGTTAATGATGTTTTGCCAATGCAATAGAACCTGCTAAGTTCCGAATCTTTAAACAATGCAGATTGACAATGATAGCAAGTCATATTGCTCATTTCAATGCTAAGGACTGTATTTAACTGCTGTCGGGTGTTTGGAAAACTTGCACTGTGTCACTAACTCATAAAGGAGGAGGTCAAACAATTTCTTGTTTACCCGAATTTTTAGCACTTGGTGCCATATGATTAAGCTTCTAATGTTCATTAACCCCGACCGTAATATGCAATATAAAGTACCTCCAACTTACAAGATAGTCATCAATACTTAGCTATTTTTATGTACACATTCCGAAATAAAAATGAAAAAAATATTGGGTAAACGACAGAGACTGCACTCCAGAAAAACAGTGCTAATTTACAATCTAGAGGCATTGTAAATAGCTTCTAATAGTCCCAAACATATAAAAAGTTTGTACATCGAATAATACTGCTTTAACCTGAATATTAAGGATGTTCGCTTCTCATCTTTTTGATTTTTTGTCAGATTTTCGGAATCCTCTTGTTTCATCCATTTAAGTGCATTAAAAAATTTTGCCCATTAACCCACACTTTTCTTTTTACATTCTA
>JAULBM010341727.1:0-12552 GCA_032357055.1 Geukensia granosissima
AACAGTTCTTTAAGCATTCAATTGATACAGATCAAAATTAATCTTTGTTAATAAGATGCTTACATTAGATATAAAAATGGTTGACATAAACGTACCAAAGATTGTCAAAAGTTATGTCCCTTTACATAGGTCTACTCCCTTAATATTCAACTATTTTTCATCTACTTGAAGTACATCTATCAATGAATGTCCTACTGAGGTTGTCATAAGAAAGTTTGTTCATCCAACAATTTATTGTATTTGCATGTAAGAAAATTTAGCAATATATTTAATAATATGAAACATCATATACATAGTGGTTTTGTTGTATTTCAGGAGGATTTTCTGGTCCACCCCCTGGAATAGACCCTAACGTATACCAGTGGTTTATAACTGTGGACCAAGACAAAAGTGGACACATTACAGCCCATGAGTTGCAGCAGGCCTTAGTGAATGGAAACTGGTCACACTTCAATCCAGAGACATGCCGATTGATGATCAGTAAATATCTGTTTATTTACACTAGTCACATTTTACTTCACATTGAAAATAGATAGTAGAAAAAAACCTGTGGAAGCTTTTCATTTTGTTGATATTAGACAGGTGTTCCATTGAAACACAGAATCTTATGGTGTTATCCATTGATAATTGTAACTCCTACAGACAAGATAGTTGAAGTAAAATTTCCAGCCTATATCAGGAGGATGCAGAAGTCATGGGATTGTTGATCAATTTTTTACAACTGGTTAAGCATTTAGAAAATTGCAAAAGAATTTGAGAAATATGAAAAATGTACATGAAATATTTTGAATGAAGTAATGGTCTGCAGAAGAGTCTTGCAAAAGACAAATACACCCCCTAAAAATCATACAAGTTTTAAAATTTAGTATTTTCTATACATTGTCATGTCTTGTACAAATTTGAATGGTTTTTGCATTTTTTGCATGGTCTTTAAAGATATGTTTTCAGCCATCTAAAATTAATTTGGTTCTCAAACAATTGACATCTTAAAACTGACTTGGTAGGTAGGGAATTTAATGAGACACAGATGATTTTTTCTGGGAGAGGGCAGGGAGGTGGTGTCTGAGAACCAGAGACTTTGTTTTACGGGCCAGACATTCATGAAGGATGCACTATAAAAAATCCCAACATGGAGATAACTCTGTTTTTCACTGTAAATCCTTTGTAAGTGTTATAAATTCTGTGACCAAGTAAAACAAAAATCTATTGAATCTTTATATTTTGTACCTTTGAAAAAATGAAATATAAAATTAATGGTAATGTAGGTATGTGCCCTCAGTTTCATGAAGATTGAATGATATTATAATAAGCTGTAATCAAAGGTGTCCAGATTACACAGGATTTGGTTCAGATAGGTTTTACTATTAATTGTTCAGTCTTGGAGAGTTTTGAACAGTTCTAATCCACAGTGTTATTTTGGTCTCACCCGATCTGTACAATACGGTTATATTTGAATGGAAGACCGCTACTGCTGACATGTGATTGATTGATTGCTCAATCACTGCTTAATGTATTTTGGCCTTACTTTTTGCTGTTATGAACACAACAAGATCATTATATGGGCTATGACAAGGAGGTTATGGTAATTGAGAATGTTTGTTTGGTATTTGATTTAAGTTAGGGCTGCAACTGTCCCCTGCTGGCTTCTCTAAAACAGCTGTTCCCAGCTGTCTTTAGCATGGCATTTTCTAGACAAGGAAGAATTTTTTTCCATAACAAAATTAGTTAATTCATGCATCACTCACAACCAAAGATATCTTTTTAAGAACAGTGCAACCACACGATACAAGTGATTGGTTCATTTTATTAATACTCCTGCAAACAAAGTTTTGGGAGTGTATAGTTATCACTCTGTCTGTGTGTCTGACCATCCATTTGTTCATGTACTTTGCTAGCAACTCCTCCTCAACTGTTTAATGATTTTTTTTGGAAACTTTACATGAACATAGACACAGTGTAGATTTGCAGAAAGGAAAAAAATCCTTCTCAGATCATGCCATGGCAGATAATGCATGGGGAGCTGGTGTATCTTTTGTGAGTTTTGCTCACAGTATACAAGTATCTTGTATAAACCTATCATTCATGATTATGTAATATGATTTGGTTCCTGTTATAAGAGTGGTATGAAAGTAATTTTATTTTACAGGTATGTTTGATAGAGACAATACAGGAACAATACAAGTTCATGAGTTCCAAGCTCTATGGAACTACATCCAGCAATGGAAGGGTGTGTTTGAACGATTTGACAGCAATAGATCTGGATCAATAGAGGCTCATGAACTTCAGCAAGGTATTTAGTTTATTTTTTTAATACAGCATATGTCAAATCCACTTGTCCACGATGGGATCGGGCACAGATTTGGGCAAAAGTTTAAAAGAGTGCCCTGTAAAAATCATGTCATTTCTGTTGTAACAAGATCAGAATATAGGCTTTAATATTAGGATACTTTACAAATATCAGGTTAAATTTAAGTGAGAAAGAGTGGATTGCCTATAGTGGACAAGCAGATTTGACAAAATCCACCTGAGCCTTAGTGTATTTCACCAGTTAACTTCTTTTCCTCTTTTTAGCTCACCTGGCCTAAAAGGCCATGTGAGCTATTCTCATCACTTGGCATCCGTCGTCCATCCGTCTGTTGTCCGTCTGTCCGTCGTCCGTCCGTCAACATTTTGCATTTTGAACTTCTTCTAGAGAACCACTGAATGGATTGAAACCAAACATGGCATGAATTTTCCTTACAAGGTGCTGAACAAATGTTCTTACTTTGATGCGGAACTGTCATCCCATGGCCGCCAGCAGGGAACTTAGTTTAACATAGGACCCTATGGAAAATTCATACAGAAATCGTCTTCTAGAGAACCGCTGAATGGATTGAATCCAAACATGGCTGGAATGTTCCTTACAAGGTGCTGACCAAGTGTTCTTACTTTGGGGCTGATCCGTCTTTGGGAGAGGGTTATGTTTTTTACAAACAAAAAATATTCTGCTGCCCAACTTGAGGTTAAAAATTTAATGGACAAGCAGATGACAAAATTCTGAAGGAAGTTTCCCCACATAATGTTAATTTTAATAAAACATAAACCCCTTTCCCCCAGATTTAAATGGTCTCTTAGTATAACATAGAATAGATGATATGATCAATTTTATCCAGGTGAGCGATCACAGGCTCTCAAGAGCCTCTAGTTTAAGTAACTTACCCGGAGGGCAAGTTACTTTAAAAAATGACTTTCCCCACAAAAATTTAACTTGCCCTCAAGTTCTGCAGTACTGATCAACCTAACTTTTTCCACTTGCCGTCATCTCACTGGCAAGTGCTTATTTCTAACACTGTGTTAAATCATATAAGAAAAGTATACATATTACAAAATATGATTTCAATGAAACTTTACATTAACATCTATCACTGTAAAAATATGCATATAGGAAGGAAATTTAACTCTGCTCATTTCAAGAGCTGGGTATCTTCTTTGAGTTTTGCTCACAGTATGTCTAGTTAAACAACATTTTTTAGAAAAACTTAAAATTTATAAATAAAATAATCTGACCTATGACCAACACTTTTCACTGAGAAATTCTTCATTGCTGCAAAGAATATTCCAAATTCCAAATATTATGCCAGTTTGTAGCCAAAATACTCTATGGCTCAGGACACTTATGCATTGTGTGTGTGTTTTTTTTTTTTAATTTTTTTTTTTTGGGTGGGGGGTGTCATATCATCAAGATATTTTATATTGGTATCTCTCCATCATATCTGTGAATCATGTCAGTTTATTTATTGATGTTCAAATACTGTCATCATTTCAGCAACCAGATCAAAGCAAAAAAATCTGCTTGTTACCATGGTGACTGCGAAAATTCTCAGCCTTAATTTGTACTTAATTTTATGTTCCTAAGCCCATTCATTAGTAGACACATGTATTGATAATAAAAATATTGGTGATGAATCATGGAATAAAATTTTTACAAATGAAACATTTTAATGCAATCAATGGCCATTTTTACCTATGTTGTATCACATGGTATACTACAATCAGAACAGGTCAGTTACATGTCCTTAGAGCTTGCATCTGTTCAACAGGTCAGATTTACTACCATATAGGGTTAAAGGTCATGAAAGGTCAAATAATTTTTAAGTTATTTTTCAAAAATACAGATTAAAAGACTACATCAAAATAAGATTATTAATTTTCAGTCCTCGGCTCGCTTAGTTTTCTGGCAAATGGTTGGAATTTTCTTCACTCAAAACAAAAGAAATCAACATTTTCCCAAAATTTGTGAAATATATCACAAAATTATGTCTTAAATAAGCTTAAGGATGTTTCCTAATAAGAAAATTTGCCCTGTTTAATATCTGTTATATTTTATTCAAAGGATATTCCATTCTTGCCCCCCTCCCAAATATTTATGACAAGACATTTTAAATCATCACTTTGCACTATTTTTGAAAGTTTTGCTTAGCAAAATCTTTCTATGTTGTCATCTATTTCAATAGATAACACTACGAAATTTTAAACGCATTTAGATATATGTGAGTTATGTGGCCTAAATAGTTCCACATCTTTTCGTTTAACACATCGATACCCAAGAATTTTTTTAAGCAATAAGGAGTTACACATGTGAATTGATAAAACGTTTGGTTAATTCAAGCTATATAATGTTATTTCAAACGGAAAAAACTGAGAAAAAATGCAAAGCGTACCGATATTTTTATCGTACCGATGTCCCTGAATCATCGAGGTGGAATTGACAAAACCGCCGGATACTATCTCTCCCAAAGTTTCATGAGCTTCATATTGCCGTGGAAATGCTCAGTTTCAGATAAATTAAACCATAAAAGTATTTCTACGACTTTAGATAACCGCTAACATACACGGTGCAACTTGACTCTTATGTACATCCGGGTACCGGGAACAAAGTAATTTTGGCGGGAAATACAAAACAAGTCAAGTTGTTCCCGACCGCAAACCGTAAATCAAAAGCAAAAAGTTCAAATGGTAAAATATAACTTGGGGCAAAAAATTGGTGGAATTTTCCAGCCTTCAGCTAAACTTGAGTAAATAGTTCTCTGGACGTTTCAGTTAGAAAAAACTGAAAATTAAATACAAAATAACGGGGTTCCAAGCTAAGACAAATTATTGCATTTTGTTTTCTACTTTCAAAACTATGTTATTAATTTTAATGATAAGTCTTTAGTAGGATGTCACTTAGGAGATTCCCAAAGAAATGGTTGTAATAACACAGGAAATTTTGTGATAAAAAGATTTTTCACTTCCAATGTTTTTGGAATTTTTTCATAACATATTAGAGATTAAGAGTAAACATAAAGTAATTTAGAAATATAACTACAAAATTTTAAATATTAAATACAGTGCTTTTGTCAAGTGGGATGACAAGGAAGACACAGATTTTAATTCCTAATTACAATTATACTGCGTGCCAATGAAAACGCAACACTAAGAATAACAAAGATAAATTTTATATGAAAAATAATAAAACTTTCATGATAAATATTGTGAATACTTCACAGTATCAACAACAAAACGATTTCAAGCATGACATTTCAAGTTTGACTTTTGGCACTTAAATTTGGCAATAACTATAAGACTATCACTGAACAAACTCACATATTCAGTATCGAATGTGTCCTCCATTTGCAGCAACGCATGCTCGGCATCTCAGCATTGATCGAATCAATTGTCGTATGGGGTCTTTTCGAATGTTATTCCATTAATCTTGCAACGCATTTTCCAGCTGTCGTAGCGTTATTCGCATTGGTTGACATCTTCTTACAGCCTGTCCAAGTTGATCCCAAAGGTGCTCTATTGGGCTTAAATCGGGCGAAAAAGCTGGCCATGGAAGAGTCCGAACATTGTTCGCATTCAGAAAAGCTTGTGTCACTCTAGCCGAATGAGCACGGGCATTATCCTGCTTGAAAAGGTCAACATCCTGGTGTCTGGGGAGAAACGGCACAACAGAAGGACACAACACTTCGTCAATGTAGCTTTGAGCGTTAAGATTTCCGTTGATGACTAAAAGGGGAGTCCGATGGTTCAATGAGATGCCTCCCCACACAATAACACTTCCGCCACCCCAACAGTTGGTCTCTTGAACGCAAGGATCCGCATAACGTTCACCTCTTCTTCGCCAGACCTGTGTAAGGCCCTCACTATGGTGCAAGTGAAAACGTGACTCATCAGTCCACAATACTGAAGACTGCCTGTGCGACCATCGCTGTCAATGCTGAGTCCACACAAGACAGTTTTGACGTCCCCTTGGCATGTTGCCGCTGAAAGGTCTACGTACTTTTAGACTGTTTTGTCGAAGACGTCGTCGCACTGTATTGGCTCCAATGCGTCTTCCATGAACGCCGACTGTCTCCCGTGAGGTTTGAGGCCATCCAGAATCGATCCCATAAATGCTTCAGGGGAATGTAGAGATCCTGTTGGGAAGTTGTAACTCGTAGTCTCCCTGGCCGCGGTCTGTCGTTCAATGAACCATTTTGTTGATATCGTTGGACCAAACGTGTGATGGTTGAAGGTGCACACTCCATCTGACGAGTGATTTCACGTCGGGAAATGCCTCCTTGAATCATGCCTAAAACCTGGTGTCGCTGATTGTCTGAAAGCCTTGGCATTTTCACATTTGTATAGTGCCAAGTTGAAAACAATTTTGATGGGATTTTGAAGATGTGAACAAAAATCAACAAACCAAATTGTTTTGAAATCATTCATGCGTGTCATAGCACTTAAACAAAGTTTGTATGCATTCAAGCGTTCTCCCGGTGGACATACATGTAAAGTTTAAAAACCCAGCGATCTGTAAAATTGTCGGTAGATGCGATTTTTACTTTTAAACTAATATATTGCCGTTTCAAAAAGATATAAAATATTTTTTTTAAATATGGTGAAAATTGTAGTGTTGCGTTTTCATTGGCACTCAGTATATTTCTTGAACCAATTCAATAAAAAATTGAGTAGAATAGTACTGTAGAGGTTCTAATTTGGAAAACTCAAAATAAAAAATATTGTGATTCCAAAACAAAGATTATTGCAGTTTACTTCCCATTTTCTTCAAAGTTAATGGGTCAATTTCTCTGATGAATCTTAGTTGCATATCTCTTAACAATGCTTGTAATTATACAGGAAATTTTTGTTGTATTTTTTCTTCACTTTCAATGTTTTTTTTTCGTATGTTTCATAAATTATGAAAAATAAACAGTAAATTCTCAAACATTTTAGAAATAACTACAAAATTTCAAGGTTAAATACAAGTTCTTTGGCAAGTGAGATGACAAAAACATCAGTTAAAATTTCTCAGTACAGTTATATTTAGATTGAGAAAAGAATAACGTCATTGTGAGTAAATTTTGACATCAACATTATTACCATACATCACATCAGTCAAGTAGCTGTCATTGAAGCAGCAACACCTGCTGCTGAGCAGGAACTTAGACCGTAGTACAACGTCGAGTGATGAAGTAATGACCAACTCCTTACATCGCCCTCGACGCAGTCACCCACTGGCAACCTGCCCTGCTGCAGTGTGTTGAGGTAGTGACAATCACTTCACACGGAACCCTTCTGCTCTGTTCGGCACCGTGGTCCTTAAAAGCGCCGCTGTAGTATAATAAAATCCATTAAGATACAGAAAGTCACCACCAAAGGACGACAGCTTATACAATGTCCTTGAAGTCGAAAAGTTACATCAATGCAGCAGAGCTATCTATACCAAATTATACCAACCACGTTCCAACGACTCAAGCAACATAAATACCAAAGTTCCACCAGGAACCGTCCGACTGAGAGCATTGATTTGCTGTGTATGACATTAATAACCATCTACCACCACATAATGTCATTATATTGAACACATTTATTTGGAAGGAATATTAAGCTTTTATCTTTAAGAAAGAAATTTGACAAATGCAATTCTCTGAATTTGGACATTTAATGGAAATACAAGTTAAAACCATGTTATTCCTGGGCTTTGTTAAAAAAAATATCATACCAACTTTTTGTCTTTTTATTCATTTTACTTATAATCAGAAGCAGTGACTTCTCACAACTGTCAGGTTTAAAACTATGAGTCTTACATTATTTGATACAGGGGTGTATCATCATAGATAACATAACATAAACAGTCATGACTAAAGGTTAAATTATGTTAGCATATTTTTCTCTTATGCCATGTATGCTAAGCAAACTATATTTAAGACTATTTGTGAATCAACACAATGCAGTGTGTTTTTATACATGGAGTCTTGACCTCTGATTTCAATGTTTAATTAGTATTCTTTCAGTATTATTTGTTGCAGCAGTGAAGTTGAACTCAGCTATTGCAAAAAGCAAAACTTTTTGCAGTGATTTCAGCACTTTGATTTCTACATATTGTTGATGAGTTTGTGCCAATAAGTATTTTGTATTTTTGTATTTAATATAAAAAAGCTTTAAGATATCATCCTTCAATCACATGAAAATTGTGATTTTCTTTGAAGAAATGAAGTTTCTACATGTTGCTAAAATCACTTTTCATAGACCTTGTTTAATTTGTTTTCTGAATTAGATTATTAATGTACACCAAACCAAATTTGCCACAACTTCTTAAGTCAAAATATATGAAAAAAAATTCAGCTAAAAAGTATGTAAAGTTATCTATCGTTGGAATTATAATTTTTTCCCACAAATCATCCTGCAGTTAAGATTTAAATTTTTCTCAGCATAAAAAAATTCCCATTACTCCTCTATGTTAAATTTTTTACATTGAAAATCTGTTTCAAAATGCCATGTTTTCACAGAAAATATCTCGATTTTGTGTTTCTGTATTCTTAAAATTTTATCTTTGATCTGTCATAAAATCCAAAAAAATAAAATTTTTATCATGTCTTGTTACCCAAGACCATTGGTTGATTGCATCCATAAAGTGAAGCTAATTTACAAAGTCGAAATATTTAACATTACACCCTATGGGAAAATTTTAATTTAAAGTTAAAATTGATTTTAAACTACAGCTTCAGTTGCGGCAAAAAATTAAAATTCCAACAACATATAATATGTTATAAATCCTTGTAAAACTTTTGATACAAATTCACTTTAGTTGTGGCAAAATTCATTTGGTGTACCATAGATCTTTTTGGATAAGAAAATGATCCAAATTTTTTCGGTTTCTCGCTAATCAGTATTTTTATAATTAAAAATTATGATAATGGAAATGCACATTGAGTGGAGACTACCAGTAATCAATAAAATTTGCAAAAATTCAGAAATATACCAATGTTGTTTAACTCTCATGTTTTTATGAATTTTTATTATTTTTATGGGTTTCAACTAAGATTTTTTCAAACCAAATTATGAAGATTCAAGCAATTATGTTATGTGAAACCTACATGTATTTAAGTGGACTGTTAGAAGCCTAATATTGACCACAAAAATGTGAAACAAAATAGAATTGTAATTTTCTATGATGGAAACACAAATTTATTGGATTATTTAATTAGACAGTTCTTAGGAATAAAGTGTGTGGAATAAATACAGGAAACAGAGGAAAGAGACATTTTTTCGTATATATTTGTTTCCTCAACTTAACTGTAAGGTACTTCACTTTAAGTCTGATGTCTGTCCACAATTAACATTTTAATCTTATTTTCTGCAACTGGGTGCAGTCAGATTTTTCATTCTAGCATTATGGCTCTTGATCAATTGAAACTATGAAAAATGTATTGTTTCCAGACAAAAATTATAAGCAGCTTAAGGAATTCTCCTCAGTCTTATCACAAAACCATAAGATACAAATCAAATTGGATTTGGAAGTGATCAGATTTATTCTTTAGAGTTATGGCCCTTGATAATTTTGTAAACTCGTACCATTTTCAGAAAGTAACTCAGACAAATCTGAGCATTTTTTCACAGATTACTTCTCATAAAATTAATTTTGGGGTAATAATTTTTCTGGTTTAAATAGAGACAAGCTGAAATATTGTACGAGATATTATTTTTGAGAGTATTCATTACCTATGCAAAAATATGTGATAGTGTTTCAACAGGGGGAACGACAGCTCCTGGATTAGAATGATGCTTCCTTATGTACTTTAATTTTATAAAATAAAATTAATAAAAGATGGTAGTATTAATGTACATTCTGTATAAATTCACTTGTAAATTTATCAATTTACTTGAACTGAGCAGTATTTCATTGTCATCTGTATAGTTGCGTCTTTTCTATGAAATTGAATATGAGAAGGTAGAAAGAAATTTATAACATGGATTGTGTGTCAGTTATTGATGGCCATTTCCCTATCAGTGATATGTAAAAAAAATGAAAAAGGTATGATTTCAGAACTCCATGCTTTCCCATATCCATTTTAATGGAATAGCCCTTTACATTGATTTAACTTTTGGTGGAATATGTGGAACATCTTGGCTTTTTTAAAGATGGGTTCATCAAAAACTCATTTAAATCACTGCTTTGTATAGACATATTGCCACTTAATGCATTTTCCTGCAAAAACTTGACATCACTATACAAATATTTGGATGTCACAATGTAAAATGACACCATAGGATTCACCAAAAACCCCACCAGTATCCCTGTTTTCATTATAATTTGTGTTCACTTTTTTTACATTTCAGATGTTCAAGATAAGATGTTTTTCCTGATACATGATCTTGTCAGGTTTACTTCACCTTCACAAAGATACAGATTATGAGGACCCAGAAAGATTTTGCCATTACATAAACTTCTTGTAAAGAAATGTTCATTTCTATATGTTATATATATATATCTATGTGAATTGTGCTGTTTCAGTCAGTTTTGCTGTTCTTTTTAGTTCTCTTTGTTTTGCTTCTATAAGGCCTAAAAAATTCTTTGTTTCTGATAATGTCTCTTTCAAAATTGAGGTTTGAAGGTAGATTTTTTTTTTAATAATAGATTTGCAAGGTATTGACATCAAAGCCTACAATGTACCAGTTTTGTTGCCTCCGTGCTCCTTCTCAAACACTTCTAGTAATGTTCTTTAATGTTCATTGATTTACGAAAGATTTTGTTCATCCATATGCTTTCACTTAGGAATTTTAATTCAAACACAGGTTGCCACAGCCATGCCGAAGGTTTCATTTATTAATAAATTTTGAACCTCTACATCGGAGAGCAAGGCGATTCTAGTAAAAAATTGATGACAGAAATGCTGAAAATTCATATTTTTTAATTTTTTTTTTTTGACACCATGAAAAAATTAGGTTCAGCAGGGAAAAAATAGGGTCTGTTGGGTTACCCAAAAAACACAGAATTTTTTTTTAGGCCTAAGGTTTGATTAAGCCTTTATTAGCTTAAACAATTAATACGATACTTTTAAATGTAGGCTACACTTGATGTATTTTTGCTTGTAGGCAGAAATAATTGCAATGATGCGACAGGAATGTAATCACAATAATTAGAAAAAACATTACAAAATTTTCTACTTATGTTGTGTAACACCTTTCAAAAAGTTGTAAAAAAATACAACTCACATGATTGTTGCCATTCTTACATTCATAATAATAAATACATGCAATAATTTTCTGAATTAAATTATATACTAGTATTTAATTCATATTTTAGGTATATCTGCAAGCTCTCAACAAGAATAAATTAATCTTTTTTTTTTAATTTGATCTGGTACCATTATTTTTGGTTGAGGTTGTTGAGAATCTAAAGAATTAATTGATGTGGCCTGATTGGTTATATATTTTTGAGGGTTTTAATTAATGAAATTTCTCTTGAACTTTGTTGTGAATGATTTCAAATTTTTTAATTATTGGGAATTAATCGAAAATGTTATGTCCTCAACTTCTCAGTATTCAAGCTGGCCAGTTACATTGAAGAAGATGTTTCCTAGTATAACATGTATTTGATATTAGTTTTAATAAATAGTTTATAATGTAATAGGAGTTTGTGTTAGTTTTAAATCATCTGGAATTAAACCTCAGGTTTTATTATTATTTTTTTCATTTCAGTGTTCAAATTTTGATATTTAATTGAATCTCATTAAGTTGTTTAGTTCTTTAAGTTAAAAAAATTTGCCATCTTCATCATGTATGAATTACACACAAATAAAACTGAATATATGTTAATTGTCATGTTATACAAACAATACAGTATGTGCATTTGTTTTTTCTGTTATATTCTTGTATAAACAAAAATGAAGATACTTGAATTCATTTTGTATGCCAAGAATAGGAAAAACATCAAAACAGTGACTGATTGTTTTATATAGGGTCGATAGTATTGTATAAAACAATCTTAAGCAAACTATACTATTATAATTTTGTATTCACAACACAAGTATAGAATTTACAGTTTAAATACTTTTAAATGTGATTATAAAATAAACCTACAACAGAAAGAGGTACCAGGTGAGATTTGAGGATCTTACAATACAATGATTTATACATTTAAGAGTAGAAATGTGTTTATGATAGACTTGGGTTTTTTATACGACCTCAAAAATTTGCGGTCGTATTATGTTATGGCGTTGTCGGCGTCGTCGGCGTCGGCGTCGGCGTCTTGTCTGTGGACAC
>JAULBM010341737.1:0-12552 GCA_032357055.1 Geukensia granosissima
TTCCGGAGCACCTGAACTCACCCTGGTTTTTGTAGGGTTCGTGTTACTCCAGCTTTAGTTTTCAGTGTAGTGTTGTGAGTTCTATGTTTGTCTTTCGTTTCATTTTGTTGGCCATGGTCTTGTCTGTCTTCAAACTTAACGATTTCTGTCTGCCCCTTTGGTATCTTCGAATCCTTTTTCATTTGGTTAAAAATACAGAGTAGCAAAATTTTACAAACGAGCGCATGACATATCCGCAACTTTCTCAATTTTTTTCTTCTCCGAAATAAACTTTTTACAGTTCCGCTAATAAGCAAAATTTGTCAAATTAAGATAATTAAAAATCATAATAAAAAAAAACAGAAACATATTAAAATCAATCAAAGAAACGTTCATCTACTTCCATTATTGCTTATATTATCTACCAGCTAGAAGGCATTCATATGCCTCGTAGATCATTTGGTAGCACTAATAAACCAATATTATTATATGATTGGTGACAATTCACTCCAAACAAATAACAATCACGAAGAAACCAAATATAAAGATTACAATAAGGGAATTTCAACAGATGCAGTATTCCAGTTGGACCATGATATTCTCCCTTTGAATTGGCACCAATGTATATGGCTATTTAGTGTCGTCCTGGTTTATTGTCCGGCTCCGGATTCGTGTTTCCCACCACGACCGAAGGTACATTCAATAGTCTCCGTAGTCTGTTTCTCACAAACATCCCTTTGAACAGTCTGCTGGTACGAGGATAACCTTTCAATTTTGTCTCGATCTTGTGTGTGTTCATCATGAACGTAATTTGTCTGTTTCTGTCGATCTTTTATGACGTTGTCGAATTCTGCATACTACGTTGATGGTGGCTTGCAGAGCATCGGCGAAATGAATCTTTAGACTAGGTTGCTTTGTTTTGTAAGCTGGAAGATCCCCACTTCACACATGTTGGGGTGAAATCGAATCCAAACAAAGTGTAGCATTGAGCGTAGTGTTCTCTTGTAAAGTATTTCAAAATTGGAACAATTTTCCGGTACTGGTATAAAACTCCATGTAACTCTTTATGTATCCGTTGAGTAGAAAACTAGCTGCAACGGTTTAGTGGTGATCTCCTTGCCGTCTACTCTCAAAGTCACACAGTTGATCTTGAAATGTTGGAAACTAAACGGATTCTTCGTGATGTTACCATTAAGAGCATTATTTTCGACGCATCCGTTCACCAATGTGTCGTCTGTCCCAGAAACCTGTTATCTTGGTCGGAATTGGTGTTTTCCGTGGGTACCGTATTCACTCCGACTTCTACTCTTCTGATGCGGTATTTACAACTCGTCTTTTCAAAGTTTTTGATATGTCCCATTAGAACTGCCGGACTCAACTGTACTTTTCTGACCGACTCATATCTCTAATTTTGATCTTGTAGCCAACTGTATATCCCATCAAGACGTCTCTTATTCTTCTTAATTTGATCTTAAGTTCTACTTGGCTTAGTAAATATTATCTTAACAAAACAAATCCAAGTTTAGTTTTCCCATCATCTGCCCCGCTTTACTTTCAGCAATTTTCTTAATGACCCGGTGTATCTTTGTACCACATGACTCCAGTCAGAAGGGAATCCTGGGCGGCTGGACTATGTATAGTTAAACGGTGGTAGGTGGCGATACTAACTTCTCTTTTAGACTTACACTCACGTCGCTAAAGATAGAATGCATCAATAGGTTAACGGGTCCACCGTCCTAATCTTCGGCAAAGTTTTTGCCGTCGTCTTTGGCGATGTGGACTTCTACAAATGTACAAACAAATGGGTATTTGACAAATCCATGTAGCCTTCTTCAGCCCCACTCACGACGAATTCGTAGGGCCCTTGGTCTGTTAGGGCTGGGATCAATCCTTTCTGTTCCCAATAGCTATGCTCCACACTAGTCTGGGTAGGAGGTACACCAAACAAAGCCAATTTATATTTCGTGCATTTGCACGATTGTGGGTGTATGGTGCCATCTCTTAACCGAATTATGTCGTTCGACGTGTCCCGTTGTTTGGTCTGACTGCGTCTGTGGCCTTTTCCGTTCGCAGTTCTTTTTATAGTCTTTTCTCCTGGAGTCCGACGTATCCGATTGCCTTGTTCACCAGATCTTTCCCGGCTTTTTCTGTCTCAACTGGGCAGTTTGTTTTAGTTCTTTCCTTGCAACACCCCTCCTGAAATGTTAAACCCTGTGCTTAAAGTTTCTTGCCCTAGCGTTTTGGCTCCTTTCTTGAATGATGTAATGGTGGCTTTGAAAAGTCCTTCTTCCACAAGTATAATTCTCAACAGTGACACATGCACATCCCACCATTCTTGGTTCCACCAGGGGAAAATATATGTACAACGAATTTAGTCCTTGATTTATGTGTGCTACAACGTCCACTACGTGATTTCCTATTTGAAAAATGGCTTGTTTGAATCCAAACATGTTCTGCAACATTGGACTGAAGTTTACTTAGGTGTTGTGATTGACTGCTATTCCTGCTTTCTGGTTCAATGCGTCTAAAACGATGTCGAATTTTTTCTGAGTTCCGCTCTGTTTTTAACCTCGATTCCTTTACAAATCCTTTTCGCTGAAGGATAGTAGTCTGCTGGTAACTCGATATGATCTCTTTGTAATTCGTTACCCTTCAAAAATGGACAGCAACCCACAATTTCTTTTCTTGGAGGTTGTACCAACTGTGGGGGTATTGTATTTTGGTTACTTTGATTTCTCAGGAACCATCATAGTCCAGCATCTGAGGTAGTCTGGTCGTGTATCGAGTAAAGGTATTGTTGGGAAAATAATCCATGGAACTGATACTGGGTAACGTTAGGTAAACATGCTCGTGTTTGATAGTGGGGTTGGGTAATAGATATCCCAAACAACTGCTAATAAGTGCCGCATACAAAGTGCTGTTACCCGTGCCAACCGTGAGAATGTAAATGCTGACGACGATATACTAAGGGTATAGAACCATAAGACTTGGCACAGAAACACCAGTTCTGAACGAGGTATCTTCTTTCCAAATGCAGTCCAAAAGTACGACTGACTGTGTCGCTCGGTGCCATCGGAAAAAATGAGTCATTTTACAGACACGCCTCGCATTTGTAGTCCGAATTAAAGATCCAACTATTAAAAGGCTCAAGATAGTCCAATCACTTGACAAGATGCTGTACTTTTCTTCTTTTTTCTCTTTTTTCAATATTTTTTATCTTGTACACGTTGTCCATTTTAATGACTTTCTAGAACTGTTCGGCGTAAAATGTCGTTCCAACACTTCCAACACTTCTCAGTGCACGTCTCAGACGAAGTAGACGGGAGATCGCTTTTCCATGTATCGAGCAATAGTAAACAATTCTTCTGTCAAGCTGGGTAAGTATCCTTCCTTGAATGCTTGTTTGATTTTGACCAAACGGACTCAATCCTCCGGATTCACTTTGCACTTTTTCGGGGACGTGCCATACATTCGTTTTAAGAGTCTGGTTTGGCTTGCCCACGTCATAGCCACCAGAGGTATTCCAATGGTTCTGAGAACGGTGTGGTTGTACGAATCTACCATGTCATCCGTAACGTCCAAGTAAGTCAGGGGTTACGGGTGAAATTTTTCCATATCTTGGTCTTGAGTGCCATGTAAACGTTAAATTGTACTAGCTTTGGTTTTTTTTTTTCGTTGTGGGTCGGGAAGAATTGAACGTCGTGATTCATCAGAAAGGTCTGGAACACTCTGTTGTTAAATTCCGTGCCTTTATCCGTCTATAACAGAATCGGAATTCTTTCCGACTTGATAATGATCTTTAAAGCCGCTACCAGACTTTTGTTCTTGAGAGAATCACCCAGGAGTTTTGGGACAACACGTCGATACACGTCAACAGATACTTATGTCCGATGTTATAAGACGCCAGTTTAGCAACGTCTACTAAATCGGCTTCCCACTGGTGATCGATACCAAACACAAGTACTATTCTTCTGGGAAATGTTCTTCCCGTCTGTTTATGTAACGTTTAAAAGTAATCACTCTTTGACACGCATTTTCGTATTTTCTTGGGTCTGAATTTATCGAGACCTCCTTAACTTCTAAGGATACGGGGAACGTTATTCTGCGACTCCATCTCCACAAATGTCCTCCTGGAGTCAGAGGTCGGCCTTTAATAGCGTTGTAGGGAACGCGCTTGTTGGGGTCTTTAGGTTTGGTGACTTGGCTTTTGGTGTGGCCCATCGCTCCGGAGAAAGGTTCTGTTGTCGTTTTCTAGCTCTAGGTGTCCTCTTGATCTGTTGGATATAACGCCATCTCTCTTCGTGTCCAATTAAATCTTAGGGAACGTTGGCTTCTCTCCGTGCTTCACCAAAGGTTTCCCATTCTTCGGGATTGAAATATTTTCTCTTGCGTAAGACGCCGTAGACTAAATCTACCAGCTTACTTCCTCTGATCGTTTCTCCCTTATATTGTAATTCTCCCTCCTTGTTCCACGAGATATCTAGACTCGATCCCACTTTTCTAAATAACAGTTCTACCTTTTGTAACACTATCCAATGACTTCCTTTTCAAGTCCACTCTCTTCTTTTTCCTACGTGAATTCCTCTGTGACTGGATTCTAGCATCCACTTTGATCGGATCTGGTGTAGGTCTGTAATCGTCATACATTTTCCTGTATCGATATAACGCCTGTCGTTCAGTTTTAACCATTTGTCCGTGGATAAATATTCTCGTTCTACGACGTTTTGCATCTTTTTATCTAACGTATCCATAGCCTGCAATTTTTGTTCTACAAGTGGCTTGTAGTGTCTATCTACCATGTCGTTTGGATTGGACCAAAAAATGTACTTGATTGGAACATGTAAACCGAATGAGCAGACCCACTACCGAAACAATCGGAGCCAACCCTTTCTTAGAATGGTCTTTTCTTTTTAATCACACCAGCTTTTTGACGGAGTCTCTAAGCAATTAGTTGCTGCCAATATATATATTTTTTTTAAATTTTGACTTGCACTTGCACAACAATTTGTTTTCTTTGGCTTTTTAATGAAATTTTACACTTAATCCAACTGCGCGTGTTTTGATTGATGTCGTAGCTTGAGAGAACCAGGTTTGTTATCAACTCTGATTGGATTTTGATCAGAAACGTCGAGAACATTTTCGAGGTCGTTACATTTTTTATTTCTTGTTGTATTTGTTACTGTCCTTGTACTTTGAAGTGAAATCTATGTAATTTAGTTTTTAAAGTTTGGCTTTAATGTCATTTTGTCACACCACTGTCAAAGGTTAGGGAGGGTTAAGTACTCACAAACATGTTTAACCCCACCACATACTTAATGTGTCTGTCCCAAGTCAGGATCCTGTAATGAAGAGGGTGTCGCTGTTTTTATGTGAAAGTGTAACTTGATTTGCATTTTTTACTTATTTGTATTGTTGATATATTTGAAAATCATCACAATTTATGGGGCCTTTTACAGTTTGCCATGATGCATGGACATGTGTCCATTATTGAATGCCTTTGAGCCTTAGACCATTTGTTCCCGCAGTTAAAACTGTTTGTTAAAAACGTAACATTATGGCTCATGCATATCTGATGGAGCGTACCATTAATTTGGTGTGGACTCGGGATGAACAGATATCGATGTAACTATGAATTCAGTTACTTAGGCTACTAGTTATGGCAGTAGAAAATGATTGCAAATTATTAAAGTGATCGCTCATGCATAACTGAGGGCCATCAACTTTTTATTGATTTGCGCTTTACTTTTATTAGTACCTTTGATATATAAATTATAAATACAGCTAAGATAAGCATCACGATTTGCAATAAAGTTTTCAAATGTTGTCGATGCCGAAGCCGAAAACCGTATCCCTGGTCTATGTCACGCTTCTGCAACACTTCGCGACAAAAGATACTAGTTGATGCCCCAAAAACATGTTTAGTTATTTACAATTCAACTGATTGATCGATTAATTGCATATTGTTTAACGTCCGGCGTCCGGCGTCAAATGTTTCATGCATATTAAGGACGAGACCATATTAATGAATAATGATCGATGAACCTTGCTTTGTACTAGACCGACACGCTGAGCCGAAGATGTGGTAGCAAACGAAAGCAACAGTCCACAGGAAGACATGCCACTTTTTTCAGACATATTGTTTTAACTCTTGGCCGACCAATCTTTGCTGTTACTCCTAAATGCTGAATGCTTACCGTAGAAGCAGAAAATACCAATTTTAATGTCTTTCGTTTGATCCCATGATCTTTCGCAATCGAAGAAAATTTCAATTAAAACTTCATACATGCATATAATCGTGCTCCATGTTTTAGGCTCAAATTTGTGTGTGTGTTTTTTATTTAATTTATCATTCGAAGTTCGCCTCTCTGACAGTACAGTCTTTTATACGCCCCACCCGCCCACCTGTTTAAAATTTTTCATTTTTATTTACTTGGACATTGAAATTTGATGGGTATTTTTGTTCATATTATTCATTTTGTATACGAGTTTGCTTTTTTGTTTTTGTAAATTATGATAGAATATGAAATATTTTTTTTTTCAAATTGTAGATTGTGTATGCTTTGATGATCCGTGCAGCGGGCAGAGACAGCTGTTTTGAACATTGTGATTCTGAATAAGTTAATGCTTAGACGCTATCAAGGAGCTAATATCATAACACTGTGTTTGTGTTTTATTCATAAATAATTTATGTTAATCATAATGGAAATAGTATCTTTTTTTCAGTTTCATTACTGCGAAATAAAACGCAGAAAAGTGCTGATTTCGAAGCGTAACTCTTAAAGAGGTTTACATGTTTACATTATCAGTATGATAGGATGATATCAAGTTACGACAAAAACACCTTGAGAAATGTCAACACTATATTAAGGAAGGGAGAAACTTCATTATGGAATGACAAATACACATTACGAAATGACGTTTTGTCACATAAGACAGTCATGGCGTTCCATAATGCTCCATCTCCTATTTTCTTTATCTACAAACAAATTTTGTATAAGCGCACACAGGTTGGAAATGAAATAGAAATGAGAAGATATTCAGGGCCCGGATGGAAGAACGACTAGTATAGTAATTTATCTAATTGTAATAGAAAATACAGAGAAAACCCCCAAAATCAGACACGAAATAGGAACTAACATTAAAATATAAAGAATCCTTTTAGTCCCTCCCCCAAAAATGGGTGGCTTGATCACTCAAAATCAACAACTTTTATCAAGTTATAAAGTCATTGTTCTAAAAAAATTCATGGATCGGTGAACAGTGGTTATCGGGCGAAGACCAACCTGTCTAATTAAAATCATTCGTGTACTGTTATTTACTTTAAATAGGCAGCTAATTTTAAATTGACAGTAAAACAATTCTCTTTCGTATTCAAATGCGAAATAAAAGTACATTTGCCTCCTCTATTTCTTCAACGCAGTTATCATTTTATACTTCAATTATCAATATAAAAACAGTTTTGAAATAAAAAAAGATTTTCTGAGAAAAAAAAACAGGCGGTGCAACACTTAATGCCATAATAAATAATCTGTGACCTCTACAGCGGTTTTTCTGTATTTGTGGATAAGAAAATGTGACGCCGCCGACGACAAAGTGGACGCAAGACGACAGATCGTGATCCCTAAATGTCGCTCAGCAGGAATCGTTAGGCGGCATAAAAATTTTGGTTGCGTTTGAAGGACTGTTGGCAAGTCAATGTACACTTTGCTCCCGTTCTCAATGGTATACTTTTTATTTGTATGAAGCAGAAAGCTGGTAAAATCTTTCAGTTTCACGCTCCTACGTACTTTCATGAAATAATTCAAAAAGTGCTGATTGTCATGATACCCTTTATCTCATCAAGATACTAGATATAATGGAAATTAGGATTAAATAAAAGACAGTGATTTTTTATCATCTATTATCTATTTTCATGCTTTCATTATGAGAATGTATTTATTTTACACACATGTATACGTATCATACATTCTTTTAAAGTTACGTGTTTACATTTGATGTTGTATGTTTTTGTGATCATCTCTTTTATTTTTTAGAACATTACTACAATGTTAACGGGCAAATAAATACATAAACTTATAAAGATTAATAAAGACTTTTCTCCTATCTACAAATCTGACACTATATTTCTGTGTTGAATATCGAGCTTTTACCGCAAAGATTTAAAATTTGAGAATTTTTTAACGTAATTAAAATTTATGATCAATCGCCACAGCTATATGTTATTATTGTCAATAATGAACCGGTCAATAATGAAGCCAATGTGACGTAAAACGGGCATTATGTACATGTGAAAAAAAGTATCTAAAGACCAAATATTGCACAATTTGATAAGGTTTCATTTTAAAATTGCATAAGGCATGGCCAAAATGATATTTCATTATCCCTTTTTCGTCATGCAGGGTCTAAAAGAAATTGTAAATTTTCAAGTTTAAGTCCAAATTAAACGTAATTGTAGATACATTCATAGTATGCTTATACAATTACCACAAAACAAAACGTGAACATACGTCAAACAATGAAACAATGTGGTACAAGTACTTCAAATTTAGAACAATCGTTTGAATTTTTAACAAAACTTTCCACATGCAAATATCTTATCTGAATCAAAGCTTCAATTTATTTGCATATTTGCAATATAATTTTAAAGTTGTATGTAATTTGGCCAGCAGTCATACAAAGATCTGTCTGACGGTTTGATAAAAACTTACGTATTGTCTCACGGGTTGAGATTCAAAATCATAAATATTAACATATTGAACATTATTGATAAAAATTCTTTGTAGATGAAACACAAAGAAGTGAACTTTGCTGTGTGGATTGTGGTGATCTGTCACCATATTAACGGGTGTTGATCACGCTGATCTAAGATATATATATTAACACATCATATGTTTATACCTTACACCAGTCTAAAATGGCAGCAGTCTTAAAGCTACTTGTCCTTGTATTCTATGTCAGATCTAATATTGTATTAGGAAGCGGTAAGTTTACATTTTTTAATTTCTGTTGTATTTTTAGTCAATTAATATCTTCATTGTTGGTAACACCATCATCATTTTTGTCGCTTGTTTCAGGGACGTATATAAACTCTTATATAATATCCCTGTTTGTTTACAGAAACAACGGTTTTGTTTTTTCCATTATTAAGAACTATTTAAAGACAACTAATTGCACATGTGCTGATTACGTAATATCATTTCTATCATGTAAAGTGAACTTCAGATTTTTCGTTTTCTGTTTTTTTTTTACATATTTTTGTCAGTATCATTTATAAACCAAACTCTAACCTTAAAAAGTCAATATTGTGATTGTTATCTAGTACCAGGAAATATATATCTCTCTAGCCTAAAGTAGGATAAAGTATATATTATCAACATATCTATCTAATGATTTAGTTAGCAATATACATGGAATTGTTTTAAAAAGTGTTACAGCATTGTCATGAAAGGATTTCCCGTATTAATTGTGTTTTCCATGTGTAATGTAATATTCGGCGATAGCGGTAAGTCATTTTTATTTAATATTTCAGAATAAATAAACAAAGCATCATTTAGGAATAATTTCATGAATTTTGAATTTTATGTCTGGTTTTTATTGGATCGGTTTATTTTGCTTTAAATTTGATCATGTTGATTTTTCAATTGTTGCTACTGGTGGCAAAATAGGAAATGGCATCTTCGTCAACAAATAATCCTATAGTTAGGATCATCTGATCAAACTATCCTGGGTTTTATGTGTTTCATGTGACTTCATCATTACCGTAGGCTGCCTTCAGATTTTTTCTTTTTCCGGTTTTATATTCATATAAACCTCGACTTCATTTCGTTGATTTAGTTGATTTTAGCACCTGGTACATGTAATGAAGGCTTTGTTTTGATTTGAACTTCGAAAATGCGATATTTAAGTTTGAAAAACGTGGCACACGTTCGCAAACGAAAGATCCCTGTTTCTGAAATTTTATCAACGCTAACGCCGAGAAACTGATATAATTATACATTTTATGCAAGATCAGCCAAATTCGAAATATGAGAATCAATATCTTAAATTTCAAAATTCAATATATCCAGTAACCAACCAGAAGACGGCTTAAATAACTCATTTCTTTCTGAGCATGAGCATTAGTAGAATATTGTTGATCGTCTTAACGAGACCGATAATATCCTTCGAGACGTTTTCGATATGAAAGTCGAATAACAATGACAAACGATAATCTGTTAATAGTGAGTTTATCAATGATACCAATTTCCTTATGACGTCAAAGAAAATAGAAAACTTAACGTTAGTCATAAGCTTTCATGAAAAGTAACCAGTTTCTCAAAGAACACGATGTCAACCTGACACAATCATTTTGCAGATTTTCCATTGAATATTTTTCATATTGCATTCACAGTTGCGTTATTTTTTAACAAAGTAACAATAATCGGATTTCAATTGACTGGACAAATATCTTGAATATATTGTAGTTGAAATATACCCTGAAGGACAATATAATACTAGCATGTCACATTAGTCCTAAACCAAGATAGTATCTACATTGCCCCGACAAACCAGGTGCACGAAATATCATTTTTGGATCAAGTGATTAAATCTTCATTACGTATTTGTTATTTAAGGCTCGTAAAAAGGAGTGGGATTCTAACCTTGTATAAGGCCTTATAACTACATGTAACTCACGATTTATCCACTCTTTTTACGGAGTTGGAGTCTACTAGACAAATACCTTGTACCTATTGTAACAAATCTGCCGTATAAAGTAAACAACACAGTTTAAGTGTACAAAAAAGCTGACACCAACAGCCTACTGTCAGCACAGCTCACTGTGGAAATCGCCTTTTTATAATTTTGAAGATTTAAAAATGGGATGTAGGTGACATACCTTTTACGAAAATGTATCTAGGTATGTCGTAATTTTTAGTGCAAAATATTTTTTCTTCCTTAAAAGATTTTTTTATTATCGGCGAAAAAGTGATTTGAAAAGGAAGTTTTCTGTAGTAAATTTTGATGCATTAAAAATCAGTTTTTTACATAATAATTGTATTACTTTAAATATGGAGTTTAACGGTGAATTATGTTTATCCCATCATAAAACAACCAAAAATTGGAACTTGTGACATAAAACGGGCCAAGTATGGCCAAAGTGAGTTATCTCCCTTCTTCATGCAAAATCCCATGCATCTGACCCAAATTTGAAGAAACATTGAATAAATTTGCACAAATATTTATAATTTATCTACGACTAAGTAAGAATGATATTTTTATTAGGAATGGGTCAATCCTAAACAGCTTGAAAGATGATAAAATTGAAAAAAGCCGATTTCTGAAGTGAACTGCGCTGACAGTAATTTGTCCATTTTTATTTAGATGTGCATATTACACAAGGTAAATTACAAGTCGTGGTTGATTCTCCTTCCCAATTGTTAATTTCCCCTTCCTTGTCGAGGACGTCCTCTTATTCCTTCATACGGTGTATATATTTCTCAACTTGTTCGTTATGCCCGTGTACTGACTTTTCTAATTAACAGAATATTCCAGCTGCCCGGCATATGGCGTATGCATCTCCTAGCTCATACGTCTTAAGAGCATGTGTCTGCGATTTTCTAGATAGATTTAAGTCGTTGACACAGAAACTTTTCAAACCAAAATATGTTGCTCCGTGGTTGAAGTTATCACTCCAGAAATGTTACTGTCGATTCCTTAATCTTGTCGGAGGATATGGAATATCTGTTTCACAGAATGAAGACTGATTTCAGTGAATTAACAATATAAAAACAAAAAAAAAACAGACTTTTCACTTTCCGTTAATACGTTTCCTTTTACAATGAAATGACTAAAACCGGATTGGAAACATGCGGCGGATGTCTTTAAAGTCGCAGAAGCTGCTTACCATTCCGGACCATCTGAGGTTACCTCCGTTTATTTTTTTTTTTTTTTCGGGAGGGGTCTGCATTTTGTGTTGCATTCTAACATGTAGGTCCGTTACGACAATTTTTGTCTCAAGTTTTAAATAACCATATTTTGATAATTCATGATTGACTTACTAGGATTTTAATATAAGTTCCATAATTTCGACAAAACGACAGGGCTGATTTGACTATTTAAAAAAGAATGTAGCAGTTGCTCTAAAAATCACTCAATTTTTACAGCTGTTTCGTTCACAAGAGAATGAGTGCAAAAAGACTTTATAGATATTTTTTAATAAACATTTGCACTTGATAGATATTTTTGGTTCTGATGTTTTTGTACGATCTATATTAAAATCGACAAAATTGCATCAAATGTTGTATAAAGTTAAATTATATCTTGGTAGTTTCACATTTACCTTGATATAAGCAATTTAAAGCAATTTGCTATGTGACCACTGTAAAACTATACTCTGTGTCAGGCTTTTCTGGAGTGTGATTTTCGAGCTTCATAAATTTATTTGTGGGATTCTGCCTTTGTATTTATATTCATTCAAAAAAAGAATTATCCCACAGCCAACGGTTTATGTTTAACGCCATTAAATAACTTTTTACATACTATTATCTGCCCCTGAAATTCTCTACGGAGATTTAACATTGAGGATCGGCCATC